>PVMI01044551.1:0-14023 GCA_008528875.1 Aulacorthum solani
AACACTTAATGATTTTTTGTTCCTCAAAAATTACGGAAATTTACTTACTTTACAATTAATTTAATTAAATAGTAAATAAATATCAATAAAAAATTGTAATGTATTTCTTCACAAACCCTGGTAGTTGAGGTGTATTTTTAAATTAAAATATATATATATATCAGTCAAATAAATTTACTTATCAATTGTATGTTTAACCATAAACTACCTATATAGGTACGCAAATTGCAAATAATTTGATATTTAGTACTCCCGTATCCCAGGAAACAAAATATTTAAATTGCTGGATATGTTAAAATGTGGGTTCATAGTTGAAGTTGTACTTGGAGTTGTGCTTACCTAGGTATATAGCATATAGGTACTTATTTATTTCACAATTTTGTATATAAAGTAAAATTCATAGGTAATAGGTATAGGTATGATGAATTGTTGAGTTTCTATAATGCCCGCCGACTTCATCGTTATTTTATCAATAGCCATCACTTATAAATCTAGGTACTCAATAAATCTTTGTGTTCAATGTAATAAACGTACCAAAGTAAATTATCAACAGAGGATAAACAATAATTATAAGACTGTTTATTTGAAAACAACATAATTATATAGTTTGATATAAATTCTACAGTTTTTCTATAAAATATCTTTTCTTATCACTAATATAAATAAGAAAAATAAATTTGAGTGTTATAATATTCTAATATTATAAAAATATCAATTTATAAAACTTAAATATTTTCAATATCAAATGTTATACTAAGTTGTTAATTATCACTGAATCAAAAAAGTAATTATTAAACAAATTATTAATTTTTCCTTACAAAGTAAAATAAAGACTAATGATCATAAATAAAACATATTATCAGGAGTCTCAGTTTAATAAAGGAGGATTTTGACTTTAAATTTAAATAATATTCAAATGTACCTATTAATAATAATGTAATTTCATTACATGTATAATAATATGTTTTGATAAAATTTAAAATATATATCCAGTTAGTTGTCTGCTGAATCTTACCTTGAAGAAAAACAATCTAACTTGGCAAATATTCAAGAGCAAGAATATAATACCTTTTTTAATTGACTGTTACCAGTAATAATTATTAATTTGATAAAAAAGACTTATATTTAAATGATGACAAAAAATATTATTTATTTATTAGTTTTCAACCTATAGTTAATTTACTATTTACTAATATATTAAATAAATACAGCTAGGAAAAAATATTATTAAATCATTTAGATTTTCAAAACTTCATTTACAATAATACTTTTAAACTAAGTAAATGTAATAAAAGTAATTTTATTACTATAAGAACTATTAATTTCTGCAATAGTATCATTTAAAATACAATAATAATTTCTTTATAAACTTATTACATAAATATCTTGTATAACATAAATATTATAGTGGCACACAGGTTTCCTATTGAATTGAATGTTACATTGTCACATTTATACAGTTGTACTTATAGGTAACATTTAACTATATTATATTAAATATTAAAATGCTCGATGATATATTCAATTATTAAATGATATCTAACGTGATAAACAATTATTGTTACAATAATGTATATGACTGATACGAGTTAATTGAAAAACATAATATAGTATAATTTAGTTTCTAAAAGTTCTATAATGCGTTTCTAAATATGTTGTTGCATATGAAATAAAATGTAAAGCCATAAAATGTACAGAAGAACGAAAATTCCAGTTTGAAATTTAAATGGCTTAAATACAGAATTAAAATGTATTTATAAGGGTTTATACTTCATTGATTTAAAACATTTTTACTTTTTAGTCTACCATTAGTATTAAGACTAGAAAAAAACTCATATAAAAGACAGTCAGGCGTATGCATATTAAGCCATTAATGCAACTTTTGTTTGGAAACAAATATTTCAATATATAGGATTAGCTAAAACGCTTTGAAAAATGTAGGTATATCAAAACATAATATTATTATATATTATGAGTGTATACCTACCATATATTACACACACACACGCGCGCACACACACACACACACACACACACACCTATTACCTGCAAAGGTTAATAATATTACTACACTAAAATATTGAATTGCTTGATCATTGGCAGATAAGGTAGGGGATGACCAAGCATGCGATATTTGCCAGCGGACCACGCGCGACCTACATCACGTCATATCCCAAGGACGGCCAAGCGTTGTATGGTTATTATTTGTGCACACAAGCATAGAGACGCACACGCACGCGAGAGCGAGCGCCCAAACATGATTTATTATTTTACTTTTTATTATTACTGTTATCTTAATACAGGTTTTATTGTGTGCATCATGCGATCGTATTCTCATATGAAATACCTGTACAAAATAGATTTTATAATTTTGAAGTAGACTTTAATGTAATATCTAGGTATAATGTATTTAGTGTAAAAGTATTACAAATAACTATACGGAAATGTTTGTATCAATAAAATCGTATTCATTATAAGTGCGAGCATTTTATATTGGGTTTAGAACTAAAGTTTATCTTATATTTTATGCTGAAGTATATTCTTATTTCTTGGTAAATAAAATAACGTCGACGAGTAGGTCGTGTTACTTCACAGTGCACTGTTACATGCGTATATAGAAAAAATGTGCGAATGTATACTATAGTGTAAAGTAGTACGATTATAGGTGTCTCTAGATACCTACTACCTACCGTATACGATTAGCTTTGAATTGTAATACTCGTGATAAGTTTCAGTAAACAAATTTAAGTATATTTATAGGGATGAATAATGTTAGGTAGTCAGAAATCATTATACCTTCCTTTTATATATCGATTATTGATAGCTCATTATTATTCGTATTAATTTTTTTCATAAAAAATTTCATACGTCACAGATACAGAATATTAGCAATATTTTTTTATTTCCGAAGCTCATAATCTAAGCTAATAATAACAATTAATGAATTAAAAAATGTACTACTCATTTTAAACTTGAAAGTTCAATGCTCGTACAAATATATTTTTTAGTTTTAAAGTATAGTTATTATAGTATTAACATTAAATTCTTGAAAATTCAATTAAACAGTTATATAACAAGGTACCATTTTTGATATTATTATAATTCTATAGAGCCAAAAGAACCGATAGAGCCAATAATAATTGGATATTTTATTGCGAGTATTAAATATATAACAATGTAACTTGTGATAATTTCAAGTTTCCAGTTTTGCAAGATAATACTAAATATTAAAATACCAAGTAATTATTAAGTTTAACATTGTATATATTTGTTAATAGACCAGTATTCAGTAGGTGTTAGTTTTCAATTTATCAGTAATATAAGCTCATATAATTATAGCATCAATTACAGAATAATAATTGTATAACAAGAAGAAAGAAGTTTTTTAATTACATTTTTGATTATTTTTCTATATGAGAATTTATTTTTTACTATAGTTCATAATATATATTACCTACGTAATGCGTCGTAACAGATTACATGACTATACATTATAGTTTTATCAGAATATGATGTTTGTCAATACATTTGAGCAAAAAATTCTAATTTTATTGACTACTGATTAGGTATGTGTATTTTTATATTTTTTTACTTAAGAGGTTTATTTATTACTCATGTTCGAGGAAAATTTACCTCAACAATTACAAAGAATTAAAATTGAAAAAATGAAAGATAATTACTTATACCTAATCATCATATGATTTGAGTATTTTTCAATCATCATAATTAAAAATATATCAAGACTTTTCTAGTTCCAATCATAAAAAATGTAAACAAATTATAAATTGATAATAATTAAGTACTTTAACTGGCTGTGATAAAGTTAAAAGTTTACAAAACTTGAAAACGATACAATATAAATGTACATTTTTTAATTAAAAATATAAATATAGTTTATATAGTAATTAATACATAACTAGGCTCATGAGTTTGAAATAATAATTTTTCATAATCAACTCGAATGAAGAAATTGATTTCTTATTGATATTCTTACATGACAAACAGTCTTGCATTGTATATCTATTTACATAATACATAATATCTATGTATTTATAATAAGTATATCGTATATACGTTTATAAAAGATTTATTAAACACAACATAAAACTTCGCAGTTAAGCCAATCACCGTTATACTATATACGTTATAACATATTATCAATTATATTATTAGCTAATTGTTAGTTTACTATGATTCAGTACATGCTCAGTAGATACTTATGCCCTCTCGAGTAAATGAAAATCTTTATAGTATACAAATTAAACACATTAAATTCATAATAATGGAAGTCGTAGATATTTTAACATTACCTAACGAGATAACACACCGGAAGTTTTCAGGTGAAACTTTATTCTATTATACACACTGTATAGCCACCCACTACAGTTTATAGGGTCTATACGTATATACTCTATTTATTCTCATTAATTATAACAAAAAAAAAAATAATAGCAACTGTGCATATAATAAGTATTACAGAGTGTAACTTGTTATTGTAAAAATACGTTTTCTTATAATATAATATTATATTATATTGTCTGCGGTTTCTTTCACTGCGTCCCAATTCCAATGCTCGCATTCCACCTCTTATTGCGTCACCCGTGCGCCTGTCTATTCACTGGACCGAGCCACATGACGTTTTATCGTACACTGTATCCATACAGTTTGCTTAAGACATCTAGCTAGTAGTCGGCCAATTAGTGTATTATATATTGAACACGTGTAATCAATGTCATTGTGTACATATTATGTACTACATGGAAAAAAAACTTATGTTTCCACAGAAATTAATGACGATTACAATTTGCAACAATATTAAAACAACCCATTTTCGTCCGTAAGTCACATCTGATCAGATACAAAATCAACGATACCTACCTCACCTGCCTCCATCCGTATATAATGTGTTCTAGATCCACGCCTGTTTAATCATAGAAATGAAATTGCTACCCACGTATACTTTTTAGTTTATTTGAATCGACCAATGAATGGTTCACAAATTACTTAGTTTTAAACATTATACAAACTAGGTTACAGAAACGATACGATTTAATGCAATACTACCTACAATATGTTTGCTTAGTGTAATAACAAAACAATTTAACGTTTTCCGATCAATAAATCAAATTATTTTCTTAGTTGCTCAATTCATTTTAAACATCATATAGTAAATGTGTAAATACTATGTGTATGATATGTATACCTAGTGTGTACATAGTTTATATAGTATCTATATATGTTATAATATGTATAATCAGATAGGTAAGGTTATTGTAAGTTTATAGTAGTATTAGTAATTATTAATTTCATTATAATATCTTACAAAACTATACAATTTAAAGCAAAATGTATAATTTGTCGAATTAAATTGAAACTATATTTATTTATTTTTATTTAAAAATTAATCGGCTTCAACAACTAAAGCTATTAAGTATAGTAATAATTACAATATATTAAGGAAAAACATACATGTTAGTGGTTTGGATCTTTAGGATAGATATGTAAATGTCAGGCTTTAATATATATATATATATATATGATTCAAAATGAGTATTACAATATAAGATAAAACATATTCTTTTAAAAATCTATAATACAAAGTTTTTTTTTAGTTTTTACACTATTTCACTTAGCACTGTAAAATCAACAGTTTTATTTGTAACCAAGACAACCCGGTTGTCAAAGCACGTAATATTGTAATAACGGTTGAATACTGGCAAATATACGAACAATTTCTCTCGAATAGACGAAGAAATAAAAACAGGAAGGGGATGATGATCGGTATAGCATCCTTAAACTAGTGGGCGTTTTACTGTTTTTAATGATTCCTCAATATTTGATGTTCAAAGCTTAACATTTAGAGCTTAAAAATACTTGGTTAATTTTCATATGACAAACATCTTTTAGATACTATAATAACCATTTTTATATTTTTCAATTTTGTGTCAAAAATGCATCACCAAAATCTTAAGTTTGTTGTCTTAAAAGTTAAAAATTTAATGATTTCATCACGTAGTTATTGTAGTATGATTTTTCTATAGTTAGCTTAATAATATAATATATAGATCCTACAATTTTAGCCATTATAAAACTATGAGTCTTTTAAGATACAATAGTTTTGTAACGTATAATTTTAAATAAAACTCTACTGTAGGTATGTCTACGTCTCTCTCTTTTGTAAGTTTATTAAATAAAATATGTACAAAACACATTATCAAAATATATAGGTATCTATAGGTATAAATAATTATCCATTAATAATACGTATTTAAATAGTAAATACTAACTTTTGAACTCATAGTTTAAAATAATTACTACCTATACAATGTTAAATCATTAAATTCTTACTATATATATTACTTAAATATTTAATATCGATTTGTGACTTTAATTAGAATAGTTTAATAATTAATAATATATTCTATTTTTTTATAGTATAATATTATATAATAAGTTATATTTAAATTATAAATATTATATAATATTATTTTACATGTTTATATCCCACACTAATTTTTAAAAAATGATTAGCTTAAATATATATTTGTATGTGGTTGGACTTTTTTTAATTTAAATATACTTATACATAATATATAACATATCATAATGATAATATGTTAAAAAAATCATTGATCGTTACATTATTTTGTGGTTAACGTTTATCGTAAATAATAATTATTATTATTATTAGACTGAAAAATACAGTCACTTGATGGTACAAAATAAATAACGATTATAAATATAAGTAGGTATATATAAAATTCAGTTCGTCGGTTTTTATAAGTTTTCAGAATATTTAATTTAAAACCTAAATTGGTACATAAGCTGCTGTCTGTTATAAAAAAGATGAATACTTACTGTAATAAATATGATATTTACGTTTTACTACTTTAAGATTGAAAACCGAATACATAATATATATGAATGTATTTATGTATCATTATCATATGGGAATTCACGGATTCTCCTCATTAGAAATTCGCATTATTCTATTTATTCGGTCGATTAACTTCATATAATTGGTGGCACCACTGTGCTTAGTTTAGGTACAAAGGACGGATATGTATGAAGGGCATGGAAGCCTTGGATTTAAAATCGACTGGAGAAAGTAATAAATAAAAATAAAAGACTCTATCAATTGTAAATGAAACATTGAAGGGGTCGAAAGACTCGTATTGAAGGAGGGACGTAGAATGAGTCTCAGTCTAATATTATTTATCCATGGAAATGTGGGCGATCGATATAAAAATTCAAATGCCGTCAAACTAAGAAATGTATACGTCGAGTCTGCAAAAATTTGATTACTAAACTACCTATTCTGTGGAACATGAATTCGAAATTAACCCTTATAGAAAGATCTTATTACGGCCTCTAGCTTTAACTTAAAAAATATATTAATGGAAAAAGAATTAGTACGAAGTGTAGACGTGTAGATGTGCAATAAATTAATTTGATTTCGTAACAGGTACAAAAGACTTTGATCAGTTCATTATCGACGGGTTTGTGTAATACTTAACGAAGTAGGTAAGAATTTAAGCACAAACCGAAAACTATTTCACTCCACTCACATACAATAAAATGAAAAATCAAACGTTAAATCGTAATTTCGACGGTTTAAAATATTTACACGAATTTAAAGCCAATAATTTAATAAACGTGTCGAGTAACCGTACGGTATAAGTGACAGCCACTTGGTGGGTGCACTTATACGTTCAATTTCAATAAGAATAATTGCGAGTAAATTATAAAACAAGGGTGCACGTAGATGTGACAACGGTGATGGAAGATGAGTTTTATGCATTTGCAAAAACGTATTTAAGCCATCCCGCGAGGAGCACCAAGCATGGGGTCCCAAGAAGGATTAGTGCGTAATGCAGTAATGCTTATACGCAGTATATAGTAATACAGTGGCATGGACAACGTATCGATGTCCTGTGCATATTAAAAGTATAGTCCACATGTGGAAAAAAATAGGAAAATTCATAATAGGTGTTTAAAAAACTCACGGGGAAACTGCACTGTCGGTGATTTTTGGGATCGCCCACTACTGCAGTAGTCTTGTAAACAACAGATGACAGCTGACGCTGCTTATTCAAGGCGAAATGCCTACAAGTGCAATAGGTGTACTGTGCAGGGAACTTGTTGGCTACCGTATACACTAAACACACGGCAATTATAAGTACCCACATAATGTATACCTTTGTGGCTACTCACTATATAGGTGAAAAAAATAAATTTTAAATACCTACCTATAGGTACTTATATATTATGTTCTTTGTATGGACAAACTGTACAATATTGTTTACTATTGATCAAGTTAGTATTGCTTTGATTTAACGTTTAGAATTTATGCTATTTACTAAAAACGCCTACAAGGACATTTTTTGGTAACGGTATTTTCGCAGTTTATGCCACTCTTTTCTTTGTTTATACTATGTATCAATGTATGTATTGGATCGGTATTCTCCCAAATGTCTAGACGTCTAGTATACTATTTACTAAAATATAGATACCTATTAGTATCTACTATTTACTAAGAACTGTCATATTGTATGTACTAAGTACTTAATATATCATTTTGCAATTAAGATTAGACGTTATAAAACAAGTGCACATTGAGTAGATACATTTTACGACAAAAATGAAATAATTATCTTGTGTTAGTAATCCATGTGGATTTACATTAATAGGTAAAATCATCAATTCATTGGCCAATTAACTGACGCTGAAACACACACTATATAGAAACGCTCTGGATATCATACCTACAGAATCCCAACTCGAGAAAGAACGATTGAACAGACAACCATATATACAGATGATCTGAAAATGTATTTGAATAATTCCTCAGAAATGTAAAAAAATATATGACCGATACAGTATACACTAATAATGAAATAATTAATGAAGTAGAAATACTATAATGTCAAGATAATTTTAATTTGTACATAGTATATTAAACCAATATGCCAACATAAAATTTCTGCAAATACGCTAAGTGTACAAGTAAGATTTTATTATTTGTTATTTACATTTTAAAGTTTATTGATTATTTGAATTTATTTAAATGACTCGTTATTTACAGTGTTTTATTGAAGACATTAGACACTATAGACTTAATTCTGCTATATGTGTTCTTAAAATATAGATGTATAATAAAATTAAAATAAGTACATACTATACAATTTAAATTATATGATTATTACTAAAATGTTAACTTCTACTTTCTAGTAAATAAGTCATGTTTTGTGGCACTCCGAGGTCAATAACAAACAACAATGTACCTAAGTATATACCAAAGTTAATTTACTTTTAATAGCTCCATTACTGATCATATTTATTACTTATTACAGACATCAACAGTCAACCAATATGTAATTATGATGTTTGAACAATATACTCGCCACTCAACTACTCGAGACGTACCTATTAGGTTAATATTTTATTTTATAAGAAAATAAATGTTATTTGTATGTTATATTATGTAAAAGGCGAGTACCCAGTAGTACCAAGTCATTAACAATGTTTAAATTAATTTCAAAATGTGAAACTGAAATAAGAAAAATTTAAGTATTCATAAAGCGGTCAAACATAAAATATCATAATTGTTAATACAATTAATATAACCAGCATATTAAAAAAAATAAATGATGGATGAAAATAAAACTTGACTGATTTTTTTAATATCACATAATAATATTCAAACGAGCATAATGCGTATACTGTGATATATATTATGTTTGGAGTCTTACTACAAGTACTGAAGTACCTGATAGTTTTGCTCAAATATATAACGCGTAGACATGAATTCAAATACAAGCTTTTAGGCGTGTTGTGTTATCCGACGTAAAATATCATATTACGAATCGTTCTTATAATTTTGATTAGATGAGCTGTGACAAAATTTAGATTAATTTTATATTGTTATTTAATTAATACCTAACTTACATGGCTACATGTTGTATAGGTACCAAATAGTTCTCACGGGTTCCAGACTATACTGTTTATTTAAATATTCAAGTGCTTACAGAACTCGTTGAAATTTGTGTAGGTAGATCTAATTGGTACAGTTTTTAAACTATGTTACATTTAGAAGTTAATGAAAAAAAAAGACACAATCATTTTTAATCATTTTCATTTTTATAAAATCTACTAATGGGTAATCTACTAATTTATTATTTTTATTTAAAATATAATTTAGGTACACATATGAAATTGGCATTACTTATCGGTATATTCACAAATAATATAGGTAATAATTGATTAATATTTTAATACATTTTAACTATAAAGTCATAGTTTATTAAACATGAATTTGATTTATACAATTAGAACAATAATTTAAAATATGGGTGAAACAAATCTACAGTTCTATGTCTTATATGAAAACAATTAGGTACCTAGTCGTAATGTTATTTAAAACTTTAAAAATTATGTTAGAGAATAATAGTTTCGATATTAACAAACTATATATTAACTTAAGAAAAAGATGTTAAGCTTAAGAGGTTTTAAATTACCTAGATCTATATGTTATTAATGATCTCAGATAATTTTATAACAAAGAATTATCAAATGTGTTGAAGAAAATAGAATTCATCATTGTTTAAAATGTGTAAATACATTCGTGTTTTTATTTTAAACACCATAAACAAATATATTTCTTACCTAATAAACATTATATGTCAGACTCATTTTTAAAATTAAAATTAATTTTTATTTTTATTCATAGTAAAATTATTAATGAATAACACTTATTTATGTGGCTTGTCATCAGCCGGTAAAAAAAATCAAAAATAATTCATAATTTAATATAATATTTTGGTTAACTTAAAGAAGTTAATGATTTGATTTTATAGGTCCTCAAGGACAAATTCCCAACCTCTATTATACATGAAATAACTGTTATGATAGTTCACATAGTTTTAATTTGATTAGTTAGTTAACTTAGATAAATTAGCATCACATGAAAAGTAGGTACAGAGAAATTAAGCATTAAATAAAAGAAAAAAATAATAAAAAAATAAATATTAATTCAATTAAACATAAGCAGTCAGTTTTAACATTTTTTTTAATNNATGAGGTGGTATTATAAAAAATATAAAGTAAGTAGGAGTAAGAATTCCGTAAAAATGATTTTAAGAATATCCTGTTGGTAGGTCTTGTTCTAGCGCGATAACTTTCTTACGGTACAGGATTATTCAATTTTTACAAATTCAGTCAAGAAAAACAGTATTCAACTACATTCAGTTCAATAATGTGTTTAACTTTTATGTCCATTGTCCCTTCTATTTTTCCTAGTTTTAATATTTTAGTTGAGAAATTTTAAAAACAGTTAGGTGTATGGGTTTTGGAAAATAATATTGTTGTAAAATATCTATAAATGAAATTGAATTATTCAACATATTTGACACTAAAACAACATAAAAACTTATTATTAATGAATTCGGATACTTAATTAATTTTGCATTTAGATACTACCATACTATATTTTTTATTTATAATTTATTGTTTAATTTTATTACATATCTAATGAAGTAGATACCTAACTAGCAATGTAGTATGTACCTATACTTATTGTGGACTATTTACTATTTATTTTTAATACTTTGAATACGCGTAAACAAATTTGTTGATAAAAATTAATAGATTATTAGTTTTACATTCATTAGAGTGCCAAAAATTATGATCAGTTAAAAAAATGTACATCCGGTTTAAATTCAAGGAGACGCCGCAGTAACGCTGACAACTACTAGAAATCAACTCCCTATAAAGATTATAATAGGTTATTATGCGTCTGATTTCTGATTTATTATTCGTACAATCGATTAAAACAAAATTATTTGTATTAAGTGTTTGCAATGTGGAAATCTTATGACCAACTAAACAATAGTATAAAGATAACTTGCAATTTCAAAAATCAAAAAATTCCAAATCTATTCTGAATTTCCCCTCTCTAGAATCAATGGACAACTTTCTCGCTCTGTTGCCAAGTTTCATTTCCAACGTAATTCGTGAAACCCCTTGTAGTTTTTTTTATGACTGAATAAAATGTGAACTTGGTTTCCCTAAATTAAATTAAATAATTTAATATATATGATATATATATGTTTATTATATTTATGTATATTATTCATAATATATTTTTTGTAGTAATTCAAACCATAGTAGTGTAAAAAAAGTTAAATAATAATAAAATAATAATTATATACCATGTAAAAATAATGAAATAGAATGTTCGTAACGTGAAAATACATAAGGAATTAGATTTATGAAACGAAACTGTAAAAGTGTAAATAAATACTATTACCTAGGTATTTCTAAAGTTATAAACTATTTAAGTATATACTAAAAATTTGATTTTATGCATATTATGAAATTACATTTTTCACAAATTATTTGTTTTAATTGTTGATGAAAATAATTTTGTATTAATTTTGTGTTAACTGCTTATTGATTTTAAAATACATACCAAAATACCAATTTTATTTTATTGTTCAGTATAAACAATAAGCAAAATTCATAAAAAATAAAAAAATAAAAAATAAATACTAGTACCTGATTCATTGAGAAAATAATAAAACATTATAATATGTCGGTACCTTCTTTTATACTTTCTATATATTTTCTATACCACATTACTACATCAGATATAACAAAATAAAACACACAGTTAATTTTACTTTTATTTTGAATCATAAAATAAATCAATATAATATATTATAAATTAAATTTAACTCTATACAATCACATCGCTCCTACAACGAAATCAATCAACAAACTTATACATTTTTTAATGAAACAGATCTCTGTCGGCTAATAATATAACGCAATTCATATAATAATGTCTAAGTATAAGTACAATTGTATATTTTTATATGCTAATAAGCAATAATCACTTTGTTGATGCCAAAAATATGTAAAAAATACTATAGAACTTTTTTACATTATAATTACTTGTATATGCTTATGTTTTCACGTTTTCATATAAACACATTTTTTAAAATTTTTCAATAAATATTGATTTTAAAATTTTTTGAATCAGAATGATTAATAATTATAATAAACCATGGGTCTATACTTTTAAGGCATATTTTGGGGGCTACAACTTAAGGTCAAGGACTATCACCTTGAATGTAATATTCAAATAGACCTTCCTCTAATGTCTACAATATTGCAAAGGAAATATATAGACACAAGGACAAAAATGTCTACTATGCAATTCATAAAAAATATCGTGCAAATCTGCTTTCAGTAACTGTGAACAATAAAATTCGGTTGCTCTAGACGTGCATAAAAACCACTCTCATAACCAACTTGAGCTATGTGCTACTTTCACTCATGTACCATTATCACACACGACTATGCTGCACAGGTAATAATATTGTGTTATTTAAAAGGTGTCCGTGAATCTCCTCAATATGACGCATATTATCATAAGATTGTAGTAGTCGTTTGTATAACCATTTAGTATACTCAACTGAAAATTAAAAAGAATAAGTACTTAATAATCTAAAAAGAATATCTTTAATGATATTTTTTTAAAAAATCCCTTTGGAAAAGTTGAATTTCATTGTATTAAAGCTGAGATAATTCTAATGTTTCTAATATTATACATTTATAGTTAAATGTGTTCATATCTTATACAAATCACGGTATAAAAATAATTTTTTTATAAAGAATTAAATAATATCTATGTACATAAAAGGTAAATATATGTCTATAGATAATTTGTTTTAATACATGTAGTATTTAGAAAGTCTGGATAACATTTACCTGCAATGTATAGAAGTGTAAAATAAAATTTACACACTTTCTAGGCACCATTTGGTTTGAATAAATAAATTGTTAAAAATTATATTAAAAATTGAATTTACCATAAAGGAAAATTTCGATGAAAAGTTGAAAGATTTATTAGGCATATGGTAAAAATTAACTACTTTTCTTTATTATTTCACTTTTATACACCTTTCACTAAGTATGCTCACTCCTATTTTCTTCTAAAATGTAGTTATTCAAAATCTGG
>PVMI01044553.1:0-10587 GCA_008528875.1 Aulacorthum solani
ATTATTATTATTGGAAAAATTACCGGTTTTCAATCACAACAATACAGTCAAATAAGTCAATATTGCCAATTCCTACTATATATAATATACCTAGATATCTATATCCATGGCTATATATTATATTCAATAGGTAGTAATAATATTAGTCATATAGGTAGTATTATAATATATATGTATTGGGCATTTTAATAAATAATAATGCAATAATGCTTTTGAATAAAAGTATTCAATCAGGGTCTACCTTAACTTATAATATTAGGTATTTGTTGTATCGGTTATTATCAAATATTAATATATACCTAGGTAATAACTAATAGGTACCTTGATATGGTTTTGAATACTATTTTTTGAATTTTGTCTTACCAATTTTGTACAAATATAATATTATCTAATAACAAAAATAATATTATAAGGCTCTCATCAAAAGGATGGCGACTGGGCCGTACGTAATTCGTAAGCTCTATCTATGGGTAGAGACTTACGTCAGTATAGATATTTAGTACTTACAGGAGGTACTATACGTATTAATGTATTTTAAAGACCGTTGTCCGATATAGCTCGCTTTAGCATTTATTGCATATAAAATGTTAAGGATCAAAATCGAGCTGAATTGTACTGTACCGTATGGCGGTAGTGTTAAATCAAAATCGTGGGTATCGTCGGATATCGATGTTTCGGGACCCCAATTGTAGCGGCATCGTTTTTTAGGGGTGGCGGTGACTGCCGCGAGGGCGTGTCCTATGGTAGCCGTGGAGTGTTTTATGCGACAACAATATCAATATTATATAATATCATAATAATAAACATAATAGGTATTGGGCAATTATATTATATTATTATGTATGTCATGCTATACGGATAATGTCAATAAGTATTGCATAATGCTCGATAATTTATAAAAGAAATTAAAAAGCGACGACGCGACTACGAGAGTGCGACTTGGTGTTGGCTACGGGGTGAGTCATAGTATTCGCATCCCCACCTCTGCCCAGCCCTGACGACCGACAAGCGTGCACCGGGCGCCGGTCTCAGACGCTCAGACCTCGCTAGGCAATACTTCAACAATTTATTGTAGTCAGTAGTCACTACTCACTGCACCAGTGACCAGTGCATTTTCAGCGACCGGTGGCACGCCACATTCTCGATCTTTATATCGCGCGCATCACATCGCTGGCCGGTGTCTGGTTTTTCGGTACAAGTCCTGGAAGTCGTCTGCTAAAAACATGCCGAACATAATCAACGAGGTGAAGTTGGACTTCAAAGACGTTCTTCTCAGGCCGAAAAGGAGCACGCTGAAGACCCGGGCTCAAGTGAGTGTAGCACACAAAATTATTATACACAAAAAAAAAAAAAAAACGATTTGTGAAAAAAAGTGTAAAAAAAGCACCCGTGTGACCAAAACTACAATTTTGTTTTCTGTTGTAGGTAGACTTGTTCCGGCATATTACGTTTCGTAACTCCAAGCGCACGTATCAGGGTATACCGATGATGGCATCCAATATGGACACTGTCGGGACATTCGAAATGGCAGCTGCCCTGGGAAAAGTAAGCATTCAAACAGTAATGTGTTGCTTGTCAAAGTCATAAAAATAATTATATATTGTTAGTAATGAACTTTATATTCGAAAACATAAGTTTTATATTTACACTACATATTTATTTTATTTCATCAATTCATCATAATATTGTTTTTTTTTTTGTAGGTATACCTACCTACCTAATTTTTAACAGATGTTTAATTTTCATTCAGTAACAAATGATTTAAAAGATTTTTATTTTTTGAATTTTTCACAACTACAGATTTATTTAGGTAATAACAAATTATTTCTACAAATTTTTTTTTTACTATTTGTGTTATAGTTTCACGATATTATATTGGATAGAGTATTCACGTTATAGTGAATATAAAATGATATCACTTTTACAAAATGACCATCATTGGTACTTTAGAAAGGTAATTACATTTTTAGTAATTACTAAAATCTAACTTTCTACGTCTTTGACCTACTTATTTTTCTATCCTTCTATCATAATAATAATAATGATATTTTAAAACACCTCTTACATTTAAGTTTATAAATAGATCAAGCTAGAGTAAAGCAAGGACTGTCAGATGTTTTTTATTGGCAACTTAACAAAAAATATAAATTATTCAATTTTATTCAAATATTGCTATTGTTTGATTATAAACTTTTAAATATTGTAAATAGGTATGGGTTTCAAGTTTTTTAGTTTAATACACAAATCAGTTTTCTGATATTTGCTGTTTGAAATGTCTTCTTTTTTACATTAAATAGGGTCTTAATTATTTACTTACTAGCATTATGTTAGTAAATTTAAAAAATAACATTTTTGCTTTAATCCTATCTATTAAGTATTCTTCTTGTTAAGTTAAAATTATTTTTTTATACTTATACTGTAGGTATTAATAAATAATTAAAAACCTATATTATTTCTTAATTTTTACTGTATAAAACAAAATTATGACCCAATACAATTTAATAATTTATTGATTATTGGATTGGTAACATTTTAGACTAGGTAAACCATGATTTATAGGCGATAAAATGCTTATAATTTATTTTAGCCTGTACAAAGATGAATCATAAAATATTTTCCAAAGCAAAATAATATGTACCTACCTATATTTTTTTTATTTTGTACTTTTTTTCAAACATCTCAATTTGACTTTTCATTCTCAATTATTTAAATTGTGAGCAATTTCATTAATTATTTCACTATTTTTGAAAAATAATTCATACATGACTATTTTAATATATGAAGAAATCTTAAATGAAAATAGTTAAATAAATCATTATCTACAATCACAAACAAATAACAATATCACCTATCATTATGATGCTACATATACCTAATCATAGTAAATTTCAGTTAATTAAAGTGCTTATTGCTTTAAACTATTTTGATTTTGAAATTTGTATATCAAATAGTAATTTTATTAGTAATAGCTTTAAAAATATTATTTATTATGATTAATTATATTGTACACAAATATAACGTTTAAAATGTAATTATTGATGAACACATTGGACCTTTCATTATCTTTTATTAGGTTCTTATTAGTAAAATAGTATATTAGGTGTATCGATTTGATATTGGAACATTAATTATAATTTTCACTTCAAAACCTTGTATAAACCTTCTATAAAAATATTGAAAATTATAAGCCAGTTTTTAATTATCTATCATAATTGATCAACTCCTATAAATTAAAATGTTCAGAAACATAATGACTTAAACTGCATTAATTTTTGTTGCAAGTTAAAGTCAACTAAACAGTTAGGTCAAATCAAATCACTTCTGACAAATTACAATCATAGAATAATAATCTATTAGTTAGTATCAACCTATTAATATTAAATTGGCATTGTAATGCGTTTTTTTAGCTTTGTGCTTACTTCGACATCTGAATATAATGAGTGGTTACTATGTTAAAATATATCTTAAAATTGAAGTAATGCAATAGATTATAAAACAGTTAAATTTAACTAATTTTAGCTTTTAGGTTTTTTTTTCTTATAGGATTTTAATTTGAAACATTTTAATCACCATCCTTATTATCTTTATTCGACCTATAATAATTAACAATGTAAATTTATTTATTAGCACACCTATGTCTGTATGTATTATACCTAGTATGCTATTTGACTTTGACTGTAATACAAAATATGTATAATCATATAATATTTAATGTTATTAACTTAGGTCTTAGGATCGCAATTCAGCTAAATTAAAAAATATGTTCCTATGTAGCCATAATGCAATGCAATAGTAATCTGTAGGTATTTATAAATTAGAATTGTTCAATATTAATAGTGCTATGTAGGTACTGTGTTACTAATTACTATATAGTTTATATTGTGTAGGTACATAATAATTATAAATTATACAATGTAATGAAAGTTATATTATAGTTATAGATTTGTATTATTATAGCTGAAATGGGAAGTCTATATAGGTAGGCGTAAATATAACAAAGGTACAAAATATATATTTTTAATTTATAGTTATTTGAAATTAAAGAAAATAATAAATTGTATTTTGAAGACCACAATTTTATAAGTAATAACGTCTTATAGGACTAAACAATTAGGTACTCAATTGAATCCGACATAATTGTAACTCATATTATTCTATTTTAAATATCAGCGAATTGAAATATAATATGTTAAAAATCTCGTAAAATACCAATACTAAAATATGTAGTTAATACTAGTTAATCTTAAAAGTTATAAACTTATAAGTTTATAACACACTATTGTGAATCACGAGTCGTGATCGTTATTATCGTTTTGACAAAGACATCGCTAAAAATCGTTATTTTATGTTCACAATTCGCATGGCACTATAATAGCAGTTTCAATGTTTCATTTTAGTAGGTACTTGTCTAGATTGCATGCAATAATAAAACATGGCTTAAAAGCCTGGTACAAAACTGGTACGGTTTACGTTTAGAATATACAGTGGTTGCTTATGTAATTTTCCTATGAAATCTATACATTTTTAAAAATTATTTTCTTGTTGATATTTTAATATAATATAATGTATAATATATTATTGTATCATGAAAGTTGTTATTTATGTTACATCAATTTGTGATTATCGACTTGACAAATTAGCAATATGCCAATATGTAATAAATAATCTAGTTTCGTTTGGTTCAATTTAAAATATCTATGCCCTATATTTGTTCAATAATTACAATCTAATTAAAATTTATCAAAAGGCTGATTTAGCTTGGAATTATTATTGCAGTATACTATTTGTATTTGTACTGTATACACGATTCGGGTTTTCTCTAAGCATTAATTTAAAATAAATAAATAATTATAATTATTAATAGTTAATTATCATCGGTAGAGTGTTTATGAGCAATTTCAAACTGATTAGTGATTTATGTTTGATGTATTTATTTATTATTGTAACAAATTTTAATACTTACATAATAATTATGTTCACTGTTTAGGTTGTTTTAAAATTTAAGGTCCTACAATGTATAATAATTTCATTTTTACGTTTTTACCATAGGTAAATATTATATAAAACCATTCAACCAATATGTTTAGTATCTTGATAGTATATTATTCTATAGGAACCTTCTCAATGCCAATAATAGTATGTATCACGTGATTGTTGAATTTAGTACCTACATAGTATCATTCTTTTGATGTGCCTGTTATGGACTGGCATGTGTCTGTTTTTAATTGTTATCATGGTGTTTGGAATATTATTATTTACAATGATAAGTGTATATATTTGCTTCTTTATTATGAATAATATATATGTACATACATTATTCACGTGATCGACTGCAGCGGCAGAGAGATAATTTTGTTTTAAATGACTAATCAATATTATTACCTATATAATAAAATGAGCGTTATTAATATTATTGTCTCGCAATTATTTTCAAAACATTACATAATTTATTCAATCCATTCAACTAAAATTTACTTTTCTTGTTTTCCACTTGACCCTGAACGGCCACACGTGTCTATGGGCCCAGGCTATAGCTGCTGACACGTAGGTTAATAAAGTTAAGAACATACTCCTATTTTTAGAATTAAAGAACAATAAATTAATATTATACATTGAAACGTACATAACTAATTTAAATTTTTAACTTATCGACAAATGTTTTGGTTTTTGTATGATTGTATTTTAATGTCTCAATATCCGCCATCATCCTTTAGGGTAAGTGGTAAGTAGTAGAAATGCTTCATCTTCAAATTTGATTCTTGTTTCTGGTAGCGAATTGGATCTAGTTCATACTTTCTGAGGGGTCAATAGTTATGAAAATTTTATTTTTTTGGCCTGAAGACACTTTAAACGTTTTAATCTTGAGTATTAAAAGAATTTACTGAAAGTAAATCGAATATGGAAAAATTTCATGTACTTTTAAAAATAATTGTGAAGAACTAAAAAAAAAAAACGATAGGATAACGAAAATATTTACGCAATATCATTATTTGACGAAATCGATTTTTTTTGCTATCAAAATGTTTCACAAGAGTTACTTAAAATGTTCCGTCAAATATTTGAATTAGTATTTTGAAGTTAATTTTTTAAATATATTGTTCTTTTTGAGCTATTTACAGACAAAATGTACTTTTGTTTAGTATTTTTCGTTTTTTTTCTTAATCAAACAGCTTGACAATTTAAAACAAGGATCCTCATAAATTGCACTTACACGAATTTTAATTTTTTCTCGATCTTTTACAAATTTTAAAAGAAGTATAACTTTAAAAAATTGAAGATTGAGTGTAGTTCATATTTTTGTGTATACCAACTAGTTGGTAATTATTGTTTCTATGTGTGTATGGCTTAAACTAAATCACACCTAATTTACTGTATATTTTTTACATATAAGTTATGTTATTAAAAACAAAGAATTAGACTATTAAGGTAAACCTATAGCAATAAACGACAAACACATTACAAATACACTGGTCACTATATAGTTGTATGCAACTTTAAAGTAGATTCGAAGATATAGAAATATCTCAAACTGTTAATTCTTCCAAAGTTTCAACAATTGGTATTGATTGATAAATTTCAAAAAATGCCATCATCCAACGTGCATTGTATACATTTAAGTCAATTTAGTATACTTTGAACAATTTTTTTATAGACCTACTGCTTTTTATTACATTAGTTGTTCTCATTGCCGAACTTGATACAATGTCCGATTTAATTGTACTTGCACAATTTCTTATATTATGTTGAATATTACACAAATGAGCTCTAGGTACAATGTTTACATGTAAAACGCTGCTGGATGAGTTTTCCCAATATCTAATCGTCTATTAATTATACACCATTAATATGAACACTAATAGAAACATATGGTTATCATACCTTTGACCTACCATATTATTAAATTTTATGTCTATTCAAGGCCGTATTTAGAATTTAGGCGTCTCGGGGCACTTGTGAAAATCCGCCCCCCCGTTTTGTGGCAGAAAGGGGAGGGAGTAGATGCCCAGTAATCAAAATAAAAGCAACAAATACATACAATTATAACAATTTACATGTATTTCGGTAAAAACCAAGATAAGGAATTACAAAGCTCAACGTTTATATTAATATTACCAATATTATTGAATTATTATTATTTAATTATAATATTATATAATTATTTAATAAAATATCAATAAAAAATGTATTAAACATTTACCTTTTTAACATAAAGCTGTATTATAGTTCAAAATCACTTACCTATTTTAGAATTTTTGTTATGAAAATAAATAAACTATAACAAACGGACTCGTTCGACACACTAGTATATTTTTAAGTTGATATTTGATAGAGCTATAAAATAGTTTAAGTAAAATAAACATAATGTTATTGTGTTGTGTTGTGTAATTATACAACTACACTAAAATGCTGGCTGCATTCTGCCTTCTGCGTATTGTGTAATGTAGTTGTATTGCCGCAATCAGTTAAACCCAGGAATCGTTCAGCGTTCGTATAAAAATGGATTTGAGAGAATATCTCATTATATACTTAAGCTAAAATCCCATTGATAAATCCAAAACGCAATGCACGGAAAAAAACATTTAATACAAGTATAAATTATAATATTATTCCAAATTAGTTGGCCAAATACAAACAATAAATACATACAAATTTACCGCCACCCAAATTTTCCAAGCAAGGCAATAGCCCACCCTGCTACCCCTAAATACGGGCCTATGTCTATTCCGTGATGCGTTTGCGTTGTCTGTCATATTATTGATGCTAAATTTTGAATAGTTACTATTGTTAAACAAAGAACTGAGGCATTAATGCGACCGGAAACAGAAACTAACTTTTTTTCTTAGCGATGTTTTTCTTTTTACAGAGTTGGCAAATTGGTTTTGTTGGTATACGTATTAATATATTTTATAGATGCAATAACATTTTTATTCTAAATATTCATCACTATAGAGACATCTGTGTACCAATTTTGATTTGGCAAGACACAGACAAACGCTCTAAAATAAATCCCGATTTCATATTTTCTTTATAAGTATTAATCATCATAGTTTTTTACTAGATTGCTCAACCGGTATTTGGTTGGTAATTTACTTCTTTTATAGTGGAGGTCTTAATTGATTTGAAATATAAATTGGACAAAACTGTCTTTGAACTTATAACATTGGCCAATAAACGTTTGGACCTTACATTCTGAAACCTCTTAAAAACTTATACGTCTTCACCGAAATATCTCGAAATTATTTTCAATAACATTTGATACATGTGGAGCATTTAAATTTTTACAGATTACAACATTTTTAATTTCAATATTTAACAACTACAAATTTCTTGTCTACTAAGTACTATTTACCACCATACATTAAAATATTTTTGTCTTATAAATAATATATTTTTCGATTTAATTTATGTTTAGCATGGAATATTTACTACAGTTCACAAATACTACGAACCTGCTGAATGGTTAGAGTTTGCTAACAACAACAAAGAAATCTTACCACATATAGCTGTTACTTGTGGTATAAATGACCATGAATTTGAAAAACTCAAAAATATATTGGAAGCCGTACCAGATATATCTTTTATCTGCCTCGATGTGGCTAACGGTTACACTCAACAATTTGTAGATATTGTTCGGAAAACTCGTACAGCATATCCACAACATACAATAATTGTAAGTATTTTTTAACAACACAATAATCAATTACACATTGTACCTAATATAGTATTTATTAAGTAACTAATAAAGTGTTTACTCAAGTGTTTCTTATTGATTAGTATCCATTTTTTCTATGTACCAAATATTATTATTCATAGCTATAATAATTCTATGCCTAGTATATACCTGTTTTTTGTCTTACGGATTTATGCCTGTGTATGCTTGGAAGTTCCGGTTATAGTATTTATGGGATGTATCCAACTACATAATTTTGGGTGAACTTATCCAAATCCTTTGCCACATTACAGATTAAATTATATTTTTATTGCTATATTAATGTAATCTACGTATTATTTTAATGATATTATTTAATGTACAATGTAATTAATGAATAATTATTTTCAGGCCGGCAACGTGGTTACTGGCGAAATGGTTGAAGAATTAATTTTGTCTGGTGCTGATATCATTAAAGTTGGTATTGGCCCAGGATCAGTATGTACCACACGTATTAAGACGGGCGTGGGATATCCTCAGTTAAGTACGGTTATTGAATGTGCTGATGCTGCTCATGGTCTACAAGGACATATTATTTCTGTGAGCATCTATTTACGATTACCATAATATTAATTTTGTTTCATTGACAATACACCAGCATTAGTACAGTGTTTATTCGTTAAAAGCATAATTTTATTTTAAAATGTTTAAATATTTCAGGATGGTGGATGTGTTTGTCCTGGAGATGTTGCTAAGGCATTCGGCGCTGGAGCAGATTTTGTTATGCTTGGTGGAATGCTAGCTGGACATGATCAAAATGGAGGCGAATTAACCATTAAACCTAATGGTGATAAGTGTAAATTATTTTATGGTATGAGTTCGTTAACAGCAATGAAAAAACATGCTGGTGGTAAAGCAGAGTACAGGTATGTTGTCATTATTATCCTTATGTTATATGGGCATAATTATTAATTTAAATATATTGATTGTCTTAGAGCTGCTGAAGGGAAAGCTGTCGAAGTACCATACAGAGGTGATGTAAATGATACTATTCTTGATATACTCGGTGGACTTCGTTCAGCATGTACCTATACCGGAGCTCATACATTAAAAGAGTTGCCTAAGCGTGCCACATTTATTCGATGCACTCAACAAGTGAACTCTGTGTACTCCAACATAACTACTCGAGAATAAATAACAATATTGTCCAATACTCTTGTATAATGTATATTGTATAATATGGTACATAAACTTTTTAACAAAAAGGTATTTATTTACCTAATACAATATAGTATAATATTCAGTTATTGGTTCTATAGCATAATTTATTCCAGTCACATATTTTACATTACCTGAGCGCCTGTAGAATTTAAGACTGTATTTTTACAGTATGTATAATAATTTTTTATTTTTACAAATGTAATTTCAATTTTGTGATAGAACTATTTTCTCATTGTTATTAATTTTAATTTATTATTCATTATCAATCATTAGTTACTATAGTTAGTGAGGTTAACATTTATTTAAATATACAATTTAAGTTATGTCTGGTTTTTAGCATTTTGAAATTTTTACTAAATAGTTTGGTGCATAAAATATCATGTTTTATTTATTAGAGTTATTAATTTATCTTCAACAAAAAATAATTTAAATGATACGCAATATAAGTCTAAAACTGTGATGTGATTTTTTTGTCTATATTTGGGAATATCTTTAGTTGTTTAACTTATAAGTTTTAAAAATGTGTTTAAGTATGTATTAGTTACCTATGTTGATATTTTATTGATTTCTAATATCTTATTTAAGATCTGACTACAATCAAATAATTTAATGCTAATAATTAATAATTATTAGGTAATAAAAAATTAATTTGATTTGAATATTGTAAAACTATTGAAAACTTCTATATTTTACTTGTTTTTTTTTTTTTTAATCAA
>PVMI01044556.1:0-15621 GCA_008528875.1 Aulacorthum solani
GTCTTCAATTATTATATACAATCGACCTTAACACTACCTAATAACTACATAAAAAAGCTTCGTAAGCTATGTATAGTATGTATACAAAGTGATTCTCCAAGCAAGTTCACCTCCATTTTTTCTGTAATAACTAATTTATTCAAACAATTATTTTTGGCATTTTTGTGTGCTCAAGGACAATATTTCCTAGTAGGATTATGTAGATTTGTATACCGTCCAATGACTGTCCACTTGGACATTGATACAAGCTTCGTTTATTTAAATTAACACTCATCATTCTTACTGCACATTCTGAAGCAGATGATTATTTTGAAAATATTGATGTATTTAAATAAAAATGTTGACTTTAGTTGTTCTGAGTTATTATAATGCAAAGACTAAAGATCATAGTTCTTAAAAATTGTTTTAAAAAAATGTAAATTTGATATAACTAACGACAAATTGTGTATACATATTTTTTCCCAAGTGAAAAATGTTGAGCTTGACTTGTTAGACACTGTTGGACCACTTCCCGATTTTGTCCAAATTTATTTTCTTTATTATATATTTTTTAAGTTGACTCAACTTTACTCCAAAAGCAAAATGATATGCAGAAATCAGACAGTACAGTTGTGGGGCTGTATCAGAACTAAAAAAAGGGTGATGTGATGAAATTTATAGTTGCGGGGATATTATTTTGAATAACTCTGTAAAAATATAAATCGGAAAAATATTCAATTGCCCCTCTAGAAAGTCATAACATAAAAGACTTTTGTTATATAATATACCTACCTACTCGTATTATTGTACGCGGAAGAGATACAAAAATAATACTTCATTTTTGAAAATATGTATTTGTTAAAAGAGACATGGTTGAATTCTGGGTAATTATTAATCAATATCAGAAGAGTAAATAATAATTTTTTTTCAGTAGAATTCATGTTACAGGTGTTCAATGTGACGCCCTCATCGAGACACTCGAGCGACATCAAACTCGATAGTTGAATTGTTTAATTCACATTCGCCGCAGTAATATCTCGGATGTAACTGTTTGAATGTTCGCAGTTATTCATGATTTTGGTCAACCTGTGTTATCATTTAAATATGGTCGAAAAATGCTTACTTTAGCTTACCCCGAAGGAAAATTCGCAAGAGGTAATTTCAGGGATTATTGAAAATACTCTCTGTTAAGCAATTTACATTTTATCAAAAACTAATAACAAACAAACAAGTCGAGGTTACGTTGGTGAAGGACACTTCCTAGTGACACCTCTTAGATTCCAAATGAAGCTTCAGAAAATCACCTAAACGACGACAGGTCAGTTTCTTCTTCTCTCGATTTTCAAAGACATAGTATTGTTTCCGAATCACTCTGTATAATAGCTTTGTCATAAAATATAAAGAACACGGTGAGCGGTGTAAGCGGGAGACGCGATTGCTACTACGGATGTGTGAAACTATATATTTATTTTGTTGGTCCTTACGGTATAAATCGGTATATTATAATTTACAATAGTACAGCCGAGAGGTGCAACGAGTGCTGACTTGAATATTATACTGCAATAATTGGTTATAGTGATAATAATAATAATAATAATAATAAATATTAACAAACAAAATATAAATAATGTATCGGAACGACTTCATAGATCCGCTGATGTTCGTTGTTGAATAAATTATAGTACGATATTACATGGTTATATTGCTGTAGTGCAGTTGCACATTATAATGTGCTTATACTATGCATTTATTCCGTGGTAATAAAATACCTAGATACGAATAGGGGTATAATAGTACTTAAGTTGCAGTGCACTCGGTAATTAACTGACCGTCATGGTTATAAAGACATTGATCATTGCATTGTGAACACTAGTTAGTATCATAATTTTTCATCATTGATCGTGTGGGTAAGGTTGATACAGATCGAGTAATATTAGTCACGACGTGACATTTAATCGGTATGATTACTGGAGGCCTCAAATTTATTTCCAAGAAACTGTGGTCGGACTGGATACGTTAATGGGAGAACTTGCATGTGTTGTCTGCGTGGTCTAACACTAATGTATAGCAAATTTTAAATTCAGAATAATCCATTCTACTTTAATGGTTTTAATATTAGAGCAAATAATAATATGAGTTTTTAAAATCGTACATTTTTAAAATTACTCATTATAACTTGTTTAAAAATTGAAATATAAAAATGTATAAATGATATTCTAATTTCCAAATCGACGATGGGTCAGTTCATATAATATCAAAAATAACAGAATAAATTGATGGATTATTATGAACGTACAATTTGCGACCAAGATAACTCATGACAGCCCTGGAGTTACCGTCTTCAAAAATATTTATAAAAATACATTTATAAATATACCATAATATGCAGAATTGAGCTTAAAATGTATACTTTTAGTTCACACCTCTAGTTCTATGGCGGGGTCATCCTTGTCCTGAAGGAAGTGCGCAACAACTATTGGTATAATTTAGTCACTGTTTGATCCAAATTTTTCGAATTCATGTTTTAATTTTTCGTTCTGACCCATCTTGCCTCTCCTCTCTCCCATAACAGAATAATACGATTTATAGACCATTCCGAGGTAGAGACTAGTCGACATTTTACGATAAGCACGAGTTCGGGCACTTAGTTCTGGAATTTATTTGAATTCACTCAACTTTAATTTAATAAAAGGTTTAAATGCTTCATATGCAAATTAAAGTCCATGATTTTCGTCAATATTCAAAAGTAAAATGTTTAATCATAATCAAACTACAAGTTGATTTTGTTTTATGTAAAAATATGTTAAGTACCCACTCGGAGGTTACGAAATTGAACAGTCACCGTGGTTTGTTACAAGTATATACTATTAACATAACAATATAATTAAACCTACCAATTCATTTTTAATATAATATTATTACGTTATTTTTGGACAGTAATATTAATTGATTTTTTTCTCGCTTTTTGTACCAACACTATAACAATTGTTACATCAATCTCAGTTTTCAATGGTATTATGTTACAGTGTATTTGTATTATTTCTTGCGATATTCAATGTAACCATCTAACTAAATCGCATTATAATAATATATACGAAGCATTGTATAACCTTTTTTCGGTCTATGCATTCATTTTTACGTATTCGTGCAAACAAATTACAATATTTAGAAAACTTTTTTTAACCGTTTGTAAAGAAAACTATACTGTATGATAGCTATTGAACTGTGTATTTACCTTATTTATTTGAAGAACACTAAGAAGTCATCATCACGTGACGTGCTGTTATATGGATTTCATAGATGTTAGTGAAATTTGTAGTTTACATTTTATTCATATAACACATTAGTAAATTGTGTTTAAACCTGCAGTTATTGAAATTTAATGTTTCACTGTCGTGTACATGTAAATTATAATGATTTCAGCTAATTAAATACTGCAGCCAACATGAAAATATGTGGTCCATTTATAATTGGTAACGACATGTTATTCATTTGAGAACAAATCAAAACCACTAAATTATATTTTAATGAAAATTATCATAGTTGATAAATTGTACAGGGTTATCAACTGAAACTATCTTTAAAATCATTTAGATATTGTATATAATTTGCAATATTAAATATATACAATAATTAGTATATATATTTAAAACCGCTTTCTCACAATTATATTACATAGAATTGTTCAAAAATTAGGCCCATATTTTATAATTCAATATTTTCATACAGGTTTGATTTATCATTTTTTTTTTTTGAAAGAAAGATTATTCAGAGGTATTTTATTATTTATAAACGAAAAATCATTGGGAAATATGCTATTCGATATTGCTTGAAATATCATATTTTTTTTCCAAGAAAGCTTTATATATTTGAAATTTGAACTGAATATTTTTATTAGTTATCAAATTACATATTTTAAACTAAAAAAAATCTGTAGTAAAATTACACCTTATTTATTTTTAGCAAGTAATTAAAGTCGTTCCCCGTAATAATTATTATTGTGTAGTTTTCAATATCAATGGTAAACTATTTGAATATTATCATAATATAATCATATAATTACGATTCATCATGCTCATCATTACTGCTGTGGAACAAAAGTTCTCGAATAGACAAAAAATATTACAAAACGTATAATTTATTTATTTCATTTCGTTCGTAATACGTTATTGATATTAACAGCTTTTTCGATGTCTTTCATATCGAAATAATTTTTCAAATGTTTCAATGTTTCATTACGTGTCTCACTACCAACAAACTGTACAGAAACTTTGTGGCGTAAACCAGGGTGGCATGTCTGAACAAGACCAGAAAGATATAAGTATAGTTGTCTATGTCAGCTGCTGGGTTTCGCTGTATTTTCTCTTGAGTAAAACATTTAAAACCTAAAATTACTTCTCAAACTTTACTAGTTTATTTCATTTAACCCTAACCTTAAGTTTGTTGTTTTATTACTAATACATTTTTTCTTTTAAAAATCAACGAACGTCAGATATACATTTTGATCACAGACGCGATGCTCATAAAATAATGAAGAAACATTTTAAAATCTAGAAAGGATACAGATAGGTATTTATTTGATGTTTAAAATTATAGTTCGATTTGCTGGTAGTGTCGGATAGTCATTATATTATCATTAGATTAAATGAAACGCAATTTTGAGCGAGCATTATAATATGAAATACCTATTTAACAATATTTAGAGTTTGATATACTCATTATTCATATCATTAATTAATGATAAATGCTTCAAACTATGAATTTAATGAGGTCAGTTAAAATAATAATATTTTAGTTGAATTAATATTTAATTTTCAGATACTAAAAAGTAAAAAATTTTAAAAAGTAAAAGACGTTTGTAGATATGGTAAAAAGGGTTTGATAATAAAGTTGGTCTTAAGAATTGCATTAAACTCCGAAAGCATTTTAGTTTTTTGTAATTATTTTACATATTTATAATATTTAAATAAATATTGATAAACCTTTAAAGTACTCAAGTATTAAGGTTTAGTTAATTTTACTCAAATTAAGTACAACATAAGTCACCAAAATCCAGTTGTCAGTTTAAATTCTCTATTATTATTATAAAGATGTTTGCATTTTCTCTATAATCATTTTCGGTACTAAAATAACATAATGAAAGTATAGAATAGTATATTATACTGAGCCACTAACATATTGACTAGGTACTATTACGATGTCTAATCAATTTATATATTATTATTATAGGACACGTTTATATTATTTTTATTCAATATAAATATTATTTTATATTAAAACGTTCTTACATAGTTTCATAGTAATAATAATTAAGAAAATTTAAATAAAAGTAGTAACATGTATAACAATTTGTAATTTGGTTATTAGCAGATGTTAAGAGGAGTGATTCTTAAAAGTTTCACTAATTTCTAATAAGTATAGGTAATTAGTACCTACCCAATACTTTATTCATATGAGTAAATTGCTGATAATCATTATCAGCTGTCATTTTACTGTCAATGGACCTTGAGCTACATTTTATCTACCTGAGTTGTATTCAATAATATCTTTTATAATTAAATACCCGGGTGTTCGGATACAAAAAAAGAAATTTGAAATGTTTAAAGAGTACCACAGTATATTTTGTCGACCGACTGATGACGCCATCACAAAATGTGATATTATCGGCGGACCGATAGTCGTACAAAAAATTTAAAATTAATGATATTGGTAATAAGCAATTTCGTATCATCAGAATATCTGTTTGTAAACATTAGCGATTTCAATAGTATTAATAAATAAGTTTTAAATTAATTTTATATAAAACACACATTTATTAATTCACCAAAGCCACAATATTATTAAATAAAATAAAAATACATAAAATACTAGTATAGGTATAGTCGGTATACAACGGTACATTTATAATAAAATATAATGATTAAACAAATATATACATTAGTAAAAACAACCATTAATCTGTTATAGTAGAGGGTAAACCTCCAGATTGTACAAAATCAAACCAGGTTTTTTCAAACTAATTTCGTCTGAGTTGAAAAATAATGACTTTTAAATAAAGCAATAGATATTATTTAAAAAATATATTTTTATCAAGGTAAAATTACTATATTATATCTTACAGTAAGATCATATGTTCCGATTTTATAAAAAGTATAAAAAAGTTAATAAAAGCAGTCAAGTACAGGGGCCCAGCTATCATAGGTAATTTTTTTTCAAAAAAAAATTCAATTGTGACACGATTTCCCGTCGACAATCAAAATAACAATGTGTAATAATTATTACTAATTATTATTAATAATATTTTTTATTATTAATAATCTAATTATTAAGTTATAGTTGACTAACAAAACTAAACTTTGGTAATATTTTTTTGTTCATTTTTATGTTTGCGTAAGTCTACATATCCTTTTTTTATTTTTCTATATTTTTATTTGAAATAACCAATCATACAGGTAATGTACAATAAGATAATATCGTAAGAAAAATAGCAGGATGTGAAGTGTTGAATAAGAAGCCACCCATTCATGACACTTAGCATGATTAATTTATATTATATTACAGATACTTAAAAACTAAAATATTTACAATAGTAAAAATTACTTTTTATTTTTATATAAAAATATGTACTACCTACAAATTACTAATGTAGTATTATGAAAAACTAACAAAATGATTAGTTTTATAAAAAGTTGTAAGGCTACACGTTTTATTAAAACAAATTCAATTGCTTTTAGTTATTAAATATTTATCCATTACTTTTTTTTTTTTTTTTTAATAACAAAATGAATTCTTAAATTTTATTCATAATACATATTTTGAAACATTATTTATATTTATATTAGTTGTACAAATGAGAAACCGATTAAGATGTAGGTTATTCAATTTATTATTACGTATAAAGACGAAACTATGTACAACGTATAAAATTACGTTTTTCGTTACAATTTGCCTATTTATTTTCCATTAAATTTTTCAGTTGTATATGTCATTTATTATTAAAAATAATGCTGGATCATTTATTAAAATAATAATGATATAAATTTATGCAGATGAATGTTTCAATTGTTTTTGGACTAATGTAAACTTTTCATAATAAGTTGTCATTTTCATGTAATATTAATGAACAATATTTTTTCTTTTTATGTTTTACTCTTCACCAGTTTTATTTGATTAAATTTAAGATTAACTCTCCTTTGATAATGTTTTTTTGCTTAGTACGGTTTCTAAAGCTTTTGGGTTTCATGACTTTTCACAAAGATATTTCAAATAATCTGTTGGCGGCATTCTTGGAACTATACAACTACGTGTATAAATTATAAATTATGTATCGATTACTTCTATAAAGTTAAACGGGAAAATAAAAAAGTCGTGTTATTCAGAATGCATGCGTACTTGCTGAGTATTATCATATCTGAATAATGCCTTTAATATAACAGTAAGATGAATATCTATTAATCATCTAATATCTTTATCTTTGACAATTTCTTTGTATAGATAAATAAATTGTTATTCCGAGTATTTTATTATATAATTTGATATAATGTTTTACTTTGAGGTAAGTTTTTTTGTTGTGAAAATGTAGGTAGACAATAATATGAAATTGGATTAATTATATTGTTATTAAATGTTTGGCATGTAAATATGTAATGTACTTATGGTTAAAAAATGGCAAAAATGTTATTTTTTTATGAATCAAATCATAAAAATAAATTTATAATGTGTATACAAAGGGTTAAATTTCTTAGTAGGTAATCGTCATCTATAAGATAAAATAATTTAAAGTTTGAAAGTTATGAAAGTATTATGATTAAATATCATTTATTAATTTAAAGTCGGTAAACTTACAGTAGCAAACCATTTCTTGTCACGAAATTAATTTCTACTATACACTTTTATAATTGATTAGAAACGCTAATTTATAAGTGTATCGATACATAGGTTTTTTTTTAATTTCTAAGATTGGTAAACTAGCATAGGCGAAAACTAATGTCAATGGTTAAAACTAATTAAAACATCAGTAAAACGTATAGATGATAACACAATGAACTTTCGAAAAGTTATCGTTGCGTATAGTTAGCGTATAAATATTGTAATAATAGTATTGCACTGTCTGTTCTAGATATTATACATAAAAATAGACGTATATATTATATCACAGCGTTACGATTTAATATTATACGGTACGAGAGCAACAAATGCGACGGTTAATCTCGAATGAGCTGGGAAAGCCGCCGGCTGGGCTGCCGCCATCATCTGGAGGAAAAGCAGCTGAAGTTTGATTTACGCAGTACTTATACCTGCTGCTATGCGGTTAAACGAAAACTAGATCCGCCGTAGGATTTGCCCGGAAAATGTATGAGATATTTTTTTTTTTTTTTTTGAAACGAGTATCGCTGCGATCATCGTCCGCTGGACATTAAAAATAAGGTAGTTGTAAAATACGGTAAATGTACATACACACACACACACACACAAATAACATATTATACATTACTATACAATATGGTCGTGCGGCTGCAGACTACACGACGGGGGACTGAGGCGTAACACCACCTTGAGCCGGTCACAAATCGCGAATCGTCTTATATATATATATATACACATTATATTATATAAAATATGTGGTTTCCGGCAATAATGCCGCGCCGGGTCGCCAGCTGAAATATACTGTCGGGATTATTATATTATCTCGCGTTTGGAGTGAGGGAGAGACCCCCCCCCTCTCCACCATATACCATGTACATAAATATATTATGTATATATATATCTTATATTATTACATATACGTGTATATACAGCGACAGAGAGCTAGGACAAATAAATAAATATATCCACAGGCACTGGCGCGAGAGGTCCTGCAGTATAACGACCGGTTACCGCCGGATGATATTTTTGCGGCGGAAAGAGCGAGGGGAAAAAAAAAATTCCTTGGCCAAAAGCTATAATACGTCGTGTGTGTGTGTGTGTGTGTGTGTGTGAGTGTGTGTGTGTGTGCGACGGTGGCGGTGTACAGAGCAGCAGAAGCGCCGCACAAAAGACGGAGCACCAACATTATCTATTATGGAAGTCGTTTGTCAGCAGCAGTGGCTCCATTATTGTCCGAACACACAGCCCCCGAACCCCACACCCCCACATCGGAGCACCACCGTAGATCCCGAGTCGCGCGCTCGCGCTCGCACACACACACACACGCACACGCACGCACATACAACCGAACACACACACGCACACACGTATACACACACGGCGGTCACGGCCGCCTTTTATGTACGTTCATTAAAAGAAAGCAGACGCGAGCACGCTGGCACTCACACGCGTGCGTGCGCATAGAAACGACGTGTGTATAAACCTTAACCGAAATATCCATAATTTCTGATAAGGCGAATTTTCTTTTCCGTTTATTTCTCGTGCCATCGGTACGATCCGCACGTGATCGGATTCCGCAAAAACCGCAACGCTAAACCGTTACTTACAATTAGCCGGCGGCCGGACGGGACGGTACACGGCACACTGGACTGGACCGGATTGGACGGCACGGGACGGGACGAGGGATGGGTCGGGTTCGGGTCGGGTCGGGTAGTCGTGCCTCGCTCGCAGGGTGCGTATAGACCCGGCAGATGAGGCGGACGAGGTGGATGAGCGGGATGCGGCGTGATGGGCGTTCGCGCACGCACCCGGTGAATCGTAAACAATTGATTATTGTTATGCCGGACGATGGATCCGGAAGTCCTGGCCTCCATCCTGTACGAGTGTGTGTATATATATATGTATATATTATATACACGTACATACATATAGTGCCATCGTGTTCCCCGCGTTGGCAGGCCGGACATACAATGCGGAAATATGTGTGTGGTGTGTCCTCTCCTCCGCGGACGTTATATTGCAACGCGCGAGGAATTCAATCAGCTCCCGCGGGGTAGTCGCGAGGGAATGCACGAGGGGTCGCGGGTTGACCTTTTTATGGGCAGGTCGACGTGAGTGATAACTACACGTCGATTGAGCGGCGCCCGAGCATTGTAGATGCAACCCTCCACCCATCACCAACCCTACAACACGTGTAGGCCACCACCACGGTGTCCTCGACTCGCCTATGTTTGACTACGACAACTGCCGCATCATCTAACCGACTCTTCTTTTGTCCCTTCTTCTCCTCTTCATCCTGTGCACCGTCATCGTCATTGTCATCATCGTCATCACAAGCTCTTCTTCTTCTTGAAGAACGTGGAAATCACGTGGATTCAAAGTCGAGCTCACGAGACGTGGTAAATGGCCGCGGAGAGGGGAAGCGGAGACCGTGTCGGAAGTCACTTTACGTCCTGCAAGTTAATGGATTCTTTTCCGACGGAGTTAATTCAAGAGTCCTGACCACGGATGCGGTGCGGAGATGGGGGCTTGGATGGATAATTTTGATACGGAGCTTTCTCGGTGTTAACGTCTTAAGTATTTTTTTTTTTTATGCATTTTAGACGACAATCCTAGTGTGTTTCCTGCTAACCGACTTAACGGAAAGCCCGAAGACAAAAAACCAAAATGAAAATATGAATTTAGATTGCTCTACAAATATGCTAAGTATAATGTTATTATTATTCTATTAAATATTATTAAAATATATAGTTACCGCTTGCTCTGTGATCGCTAGCGGGTGAACTTATTTCTATAGAATATTTGTTCAAGACGTTTTTGTTATGTTAATTTATTTTTATGATTATTTTTACAATCTAGAGTTCATATAGTACAAACGTAATCAAATCATTGACCTTAATCTTATCCAAATTTATAACAACCCATAGAGAACTTGCAATTAAATGTATTATCGCTGAAGCGGAAAATTTATATCATTTGAATACGAGAATAATAATGGAAAATTAGAATTTATTATATAATATTAGTTATAGAAATTATTTTTTTTTTTAATAGGCACCTAGGCAGGTACTTCTATTAATTATAATAATTGTTTATACATATAAATATCGTTTTTTTTTGATACAAAAAATGAACGACTATGCTTTGACATAAATTATTCACCAATTATTTATATTAGGTATTTATAGACACAATATAGGTATCAAAATATTTTTGTGCTTTATAATACAGAAATCTTAATAATTGGCCATATTAGGTTATATTTAAAGCATGGACTATAATATTTTGGTTTGTGTATAAAAATTATTGCCATTGGAATACAGAGCTTATAATAATGATTTTAAAAACATTGCAAATAAAGTAACACAATTTGTATCGTGTTTTTAATATTAAAATTTTCAAAAGTAAAAAATTAATCAATTATTTCTTAGTGAAAAATTCAAAATACATTTAATTTTAATGTTTTTATTAATGTAATTATAATCTGTTATTTTTAAGTTGTGGTAATTTAGTTGCTTACAATGTTAGATTAATTATAAAATATTTTTATATATTAAAATAGTTTCTTAAAAGTCATAAAGTTCACATAGTATTAATCGAATAATGAAACATTTATGCTATATATTTAATTAGATGATAAATGTTTTGACACCATTGCCATGAAATTGATTCGTCTTCTATTGTTATCATGTATCAATATTATATTGACATATTGTTAATAATATACTTAGTAAAATAATATGTAAATGTAATGTAGTTTAAAAATAATTGATTTATGGCGAAACGGCTTTCTGAATAGGCATTTTAAGTACTACACTGTGGTGTTAATATAATTTTTTGTGACCAAGTAGTTTTAATTTTTAATTTATAAATTTATTGCAATCTAAATAAGATAAATAGGAATGATAATGGCTATTTCAAGTTTTTCATAATTTAAATTCCGCATTTTTATTATTATTTTGATTTACATTTAAAACTACTTACTACTACCAAAATACTTTAGGTTCATAATATTATGAGACTTTTGGAGCAATGTATATTGTAATATATTATTATAATTTTGTGGAAAGCAAAAACAAGAAAATCAAATAGGTATATATATTATATTCCAAATTCCAATGTATGAAATGAACCAATATGCAATTACATACAATTAAATAAAAATAATAATAATATTATTAATTAATTAACGGAAAAGAGCTTTAATTTATATTGGAAAGTCAATAAATAAATATTATTTTCTAACGGGTTTTATGTAATAGTATCAATACGGTGGATCTTTGTGATATAAATTATAAATGAACGGTCGGTTAAAAATTGAAAAATATTTTGGCATAGTTAATGTTATTCAAAGCAACTACTTGCTTATTAATTTTAAAGAGGTTAAACCAGTGAGTTGAATACACTATTATTGACGTTTTTACTTCTGTGTAGTCGTAAGGATAGTACCAATGTCAAGGGAATCACGGTGTAGTGATTTGAAGGATGAATGGAAATTAATCGGAATATTATGTAGCCCAGATGTGTAAGAAATTAAGCCAAAAGAATAAATAATTCATTAAGGGACAAACGTTTATTGAGTTACTCCTTGGAGCATAGTATTTAAATATAAAGTTATGTTATTATTATGTACGGGTGTTAAAGAGATCGTATATGCGTCGGTAGTCATAATAATAATGATTAAATATAATTTATGTTATGTACGTAATATATTTTCTCAGAAGTAATGTTTACAATTTATATTGACTCGGGGTACCTATTATAATATTCAAAGCTAACCGTCGACGACAATAATAGTATTATGGTCTTTGTCAATTTGTTCACGAACTGCAACGATTTTATAATTAAATATAAAACAAACGTTTTCAAAGGCAAATCGTTTCTCGACGTTTGAAGGCATATAACAATATAATAATATTCTAATATCATAACTAGGTTGACGTTTATGCGTTATAAGAATTACATATTGCCTACACTATAGGTCCTGCAGTATAATATAGCGACAAAGATTATATTTTATTTTAGAGTCCCGTTACACATTATACTCTGTACACCATGGTTGTAGTGTGGCATTTCCTATGATAAAACATAATATTATTGGGTATGAATTATGTTTGGCACATCACGCATTTAACAGGTCACGATCATTTCGATAAGAAATTCTGTCCTTATGTACCTATGTGACGTTGTCGATAAATGTATACGCACTGCTCCATCGTCATGGTCTTAAACTTTTTACTAGGATTTAATAGTTGTTATAGGAGCCAAAGTCAAAAAACCATATTTTAAATTAAGCTGTGGGGAGGCACAGCCCTTACATCCCCTATCAAAAGTGTCCCTAGAATTTAGTAGTCACACAGACTTCTGTAATATCAAAGTTGAATTTAAGCTACCGAGTAATAGGCGGATGCGGGGGGACGCCCCTCGTCATAAAAAATAAACTTAGTATAATTTATATTTTAAAACAACTGTAAACGGCTATAATATTGAGACGCAAATGAATGTACAATATCATAATCGATAATCGGTAATCATAATGTTATCATGATCTAATATTGTATTATAAGTTATTTCTCGTACTTATTAGAATCAGATCACTCAATCTATTTTGGGTTGTAGTGGACCTAATGAATGTTGGTATCCTAAATGTTAATATTCTCATAGGTAGGTACAGGGTATATCCAAAATATTAATATTTATTTATATTTAAAGTAACTCCACAAAGGCCGAGAGTACTTTATTTTCAAATACATACTGTAAAGAATATTATAATATAGCAACCTTAAAAATCGTGTAAAGAATTCTTTAACTTATGACTATGAAATCGAAAAAGAATTCAGAATTGAATAAACTTTTATAACTCAAAAGTAAAATTCCAGTAATGGAGCTATTTACAACAAAATTACGAATACCAAATCTGGTAAAAAATAAACGATTTTGATGTCTAGTGTAGATTGATGGGACTTTTAAACCATATAATTCAAAAGCTCGGGGCAGTTATTGGACCATATTTTTATTAACGAATATATATCATTTTTACATAGTGCATATTACATATTTATAATATTACAATAAATTATTCATTATTTTACACATTAAATAACGCTTGACCGGTTCTTTTTGACGAAGGGATTTGGATTTTAATCTGTTCCATCTCCCAAAGTTTTGCCATTCATTATGCTATATGTGTAATAATATAATGTAATATTTTTAAGAAGTGATCATAACATATCTCAAAATAGGTCATGCCAGATTAACCTATGATTACCCGATACAGAAAGAAAATCCTCGACGATGCCCCGACTTGTAATACTATACTCTGACGATTAAACATATTTTAACCGAATGTAGAGGTTTTTATTCATCGTAAAATATAATCTAAAGTATATTTAATAATGTCTTTAAATTCCTAAAGGTAACTAAAATACATAAGGCAATTATTTAGAGCTGAATTCACTTATTTATATGTTGTTGTTTTTTTAACTCTGTTTCTCTAATAGTTTTAATATTGTAAAACGATTTATCGATTATTGCAATATTAAGCTTAAGTTCTTGAAGTCAAAGGCCCCAGTCGCTGAGTCAGTTATCATCTAAGATGATAACAAGAAAATACAAATATTCTTACATAATAGTGTTTTAGCGGCCCAGAAACACGGGAAGTTACTTCCGAGCGGACTTTAACACGAATTTCCGAGGATCAGCCAGAAAGGATTTATATCGTCTCGCGGTTATTGGTCGGACAAACTTCAACACGACCATGTAACATCGCACCTGTATACGTAAGTATATATATCGTACCTATTTGCGTACTTCACTTTTCTCTGCCCATAGCCTCCGTAGCCTGTACACACACACACACACACACACACACACACACACCAGACTATAAAATATATATCTATCTACGGTTAGCCTTATTAAACCGCGTCGCTGCCGCCACCGTGTGTTTTCGACTAGACCGATTGCACAGTGTCCCGACGCGTTTTAATACATGGACGAGCACGGTCGCACGTCCAAACAACTTAAACACGGTTTGGCGTTTCCGCCGACGTTTGGGCGCGACGCGACCTACCCTCAACCCCTACCGCCCTCAACGCCGCCGCCGCTGAACACGATATCCTCCCCAACCCCTGAACATCGAGTTCAGCCCGCGGTACCGGTGCTCGTGGTGTTAATAATTACAATAATGCCGCACTCACCTGCACCGGTCTCGGAGCAGATAAAGCACGGTTTCCTCCGGTCGCGGGCTCGTGGACAAACAAAGCGTTTGTCGAAATTAAAACCAATAAACGGCGCAATATATTACTATTATTATTATTATTATTATTATTATTATAATAACGTTAAGTGTTTTGTATAATATGGCACGGGTCGCTCGGGTGAGACGCGAGTGAAAAAACAGCGGCGGGAAAAACAACAACGCCGAAAAAAAACCCAAATCAAATAATAAATTAATAACCATAAACAAGGGGGACCCGAAGACAAACAACGGACGGGATAAAAAACCCGAACGAAAATAAAAAAAAACACCGAAAAAGCACAGAAATATAAGAGACGGCGAATACCTATACATATATATATCTGATCGGAACCGAACCTGGCTGCACACTATATATAGGGGTTTCGACGAGTGGGGTTGGGGGGGGGGGTCGGGCCGCCGCCGGGAAACGGCCCCCGGAAAACTACGCCGGGAATACGTAAACGCGAAACGTTATTTTGTTTCCGAGGAGATTTCGCCCTTGCCCCTCGGCCCCCGCCCGGTGTGTGCGTGAGTGA
>PVMI01044557.1:0-14900 GCA_008528875.1 Aulacorthum solani
GAAAAGTTCAAAAAAAAATTCCCAAAGCTAGAATTTCTATGCGTATATATTTGCGTAAAGTTATTATACGCTTTTTATCACACGCTCCACTTCAGGTTGAACATGATCACCCAAAATGGCCCCGGGACAGCGGTAGGAGAGTCAGGACAGAGACAAACGCATGAATAATCGTCTCTCACCTCCCATGACACGGCCTACCAATGCATAATTTTGTGCGCCATTATTCCAGATTTGCAGTTTTCTCACGGACGTTATACGAAATCGAACCGAAGGGTGGACGATGTAGGTGTAAAATATACACATAATGTAATATAAGAGTGGTGACATTTCGCCCGATACATTTAAATAGCGAGGGGCATACATGTACGTCACACTGCCAGATCAATTTCCATAATACACATATGATAAATATATAGCACAGGTTATAGGTTGGGTTAGGCTTGGTAACCTGACCTAACCTAGCCTGGTTGATGCCCGTGGCGTGTAAGTACATAATATATTATGGTATGACAATAATAATGAATAAATAAATTTAAATCACGCCGCGACAATGGCATGTATACATAATAGGTGTATGAAGACAATAATAACGATATTATAATAATAATAATAACGAGATATTCTGTAATATATAAATAGGTAGGTAGTAGTGTTACTATCGTCTCATCGTCATCGTCCTCTCGCGTAGTCCTGCGAGTGATCGTAATCGACGACGACCGACGACGACCCCGGAACGGTGACGCGGTGCAACGGCAGGTACGACTTGTCGCTGTACCGTCCGGTGGCGGGCCCACACTTGACGATCAGCCCACCCGACTCTGCGCCGCCACCATCGTCTTCGTAGTCGTCATCGCGACCTCTGTTTTCGTCGTCGTCGTCGTCGTCTCCGCAGCCTCTGCCACGGCCGCTCTCGTGATCTTCGGCCGCCGACCCGTTGATGGGATGCTGATTTTTCTGCTGACCTCTGCCGAACCTCTTGATAGCCAGGCCGACCAGGAAAAATCCAACAGAAGCTGTGAGCGCGACGACAGCCTTTACCAGCACCGGCCCCACGTTGAAGCACAAGTAGAGCAGCGAGTTCAGCGAGCTGGGCAAGCTCTTCACTTCCTGCAAACAAGACACTTGTGAATTAATTTACATAACATGTGTTACACTGTCATCGTGTACCTACATAAGTGTTACGGGCGTGGTTATAACTAGGATTTAATAGTTACAGCAAGGGCTGGAGTCCTAGTAGGACTCAAGGTTCAAAATAACTCTTGGGGTTATAAGCCCACCTCCCTTCGACCCACTACGGTGAGCACCACTAGGGTTTAGTAGTCACGAGAACTATAGGGAAGTCATGTAACATAAATGTTGAAAATGAACAATCATATATTACAGTAGAAGCTATTCCTACCCTCGTCATTAAAAATGTAATGTAAAAATATAATAATATATTAATGTATACCTATTTTATAACTGTACAGCCAGCTATTGCATCAATGCTAATAAAATATCATTATTGATAATATCTTACTATAAATTTATCTTTCTATATTTAACATAGCCATATATCACTGAATCTTTTTTTCCCACAATTGACCAGATGTTTGTTTTGATTATCATTAGTCATTACACATAAACTAGTACAGGATATGCTTAGCACCCCATAGTTGAGCCGATGATTATGGAAAAGAGTACTTATAATAGGTGGACATCAAAATACTAAGGGACACAATATGATGGGCAATATTGTTATAACGTTTTTTGTAAAAATAAAAAAAAAGATCATAAGAATGATTATTAAATTAATGCTAATTCAAAGTAAATTATAAGCAGCTAAGTTTGTTATCATTTAAGTTTAATAACACATGAATAATTTATTTGAGAACAATTATAATGATTGAATTATTATACGATTTTAGCATATTTAATTGAAGGCATTAACGTTATCACATATTTGAAATGCTCCGTTTCTAAGGAGTTTATTATTGACGATATTTAAGCTTAATATATTATTGTAATAAATTGTATTACATTATTCCGACCTTAGATCTAAACCTAACCTACCGACCTTAGATCTAAATAAGACTAGTCGATCAACCTAAATTTGTTTTCAAAATCATTGTCGCACAATTACATAAATCGATCAGTTCGTAATTGGACTTGGAATGTAAATAGATATTTTTAGGATGAAAACCAATGTGTTTCTGTTTACAGTTTTACTGTACTGACCATATTATAGTTAACAACTTACTATACATTTCCTCAATTCAATACTTAATATGTATTATTATTAAATAATTTAAATGTTTGTTTTTAGGGATACAGAAGAGCAAAAATATATTACTAGTGCTAAACAAATTTTATTTTTATCCATATCAACACCATTGTGTCAAGGGCGTTAAAGTTTAAATTACTGTGAAACATTCATCATCATCAGTGTGATTTGGACTACATTATCACGGTGCCTATCAAGAACACTAAACGATATACAATTACGTATGATGAAAACAATTTATAATTATTTTAATGTTTCTTAATAATAAGGACAACTACTATGTATCATATAAAAAATATTAATTAAAATCAGTTATTAATTTTGTCATTTCGATGTTGTTGACTTATTTGAAATCGATAAGCTGGTAAGTTTAAATCTTTTGTTTCTGAGCTAAAAATATTATTCAGAGCTATATTTTAGTTTATGTTGTAATTGAATGTTGATTACCTACTCAAACATTCTAAACTATCATAGGTCACTAAAGTTATTGCAAACAAAAACAATAATTTAAAATCATTATACTATGTGGCGAGAATAATGCATAATTAAACGTTTTCGAATTTGTACATGTATAATTAACAACATTAATGTATTCAATTATATATTCACTTATGACCCACTTGTCAGATAACTTTGACAATATTATCAGACATCCTTGTGCCCCGACTAACATTAGACGATTTACCACGGCGGGTATGATAAAATGATTATTCTAATTTGTAAGTACAGTCTACAATTTTAAGTTTTCAACATCTTCTATACAATTCATTATGAAATAATATAATAATTCAATAACGATTTCTATAACAAATTTAGTTTGGTTGCTTGCAAACGGTCAAAATGCATGTTTGTCTGTTTCACATATAAACGCAAAGTGTTAAAATGTAGACTGATTAATGTATTGTGCTGATTTGACAGTATTCAGTCTGAGACGTGTGCGAAGGCGTATGAGGGAAAAACAATAGCTATTTTTGTAAATCGGTTCTATTTCGACCCACCGAATAGTAGATACATTGGACTCCCGAGCCCACTCTTCTAGTGAGATGAAAAAAGTTTTACTCCTAAGTAACTAGCAGTTTCAACGATTACTGTGTCACATTTCACGTACGTTTCTATGATGTCTTTGACCAACAATTTTTATACCTTTTCTTTAAAACTAAATTCATTTTCAAGTTATATAAGAAAATGATTTGGTTCGATAGTAAATAAAATAATTTCAAAATTGTTTTGCAAAACAATTATTATTTTTACCAGTTTATATATGTGTGTTCTACCTAAAATTTATTTTATTTATATAGTTTTTGCTTGCAATATTATAAAACTTATATTTTTATAGAAATTAATATTCATAAAAATGACTTGTACAAGAATTTTTTTCTATAAAAATTCTACAATACGAATATTATATTTAAATCAATGAAATTGCATTTATCTTATAAATCATTTCTCAAAATCGTGCAAGCAAAAAATTTTATGGCGCAATAAATAGTTTGTATTAGTGACAAATAGTCTGTTATAATGTAAGTCTATTAACCTATATACTATACAGTTATATGTAAATGTTTTTAAGTGTTCCCTGAATAGTAAGAAAAATTCAAGATTTAAGGGCTAGAACCCGTGCCCAGTATTGGATTTTACCTAGGGATGTTCATTATTTTATTTTTAAACTTATCCATAAACATAGAAACTAAGTTGTCTTGAGAATTTACCTGTTATAAATAATTAAATCACCTTAATAATTATTTGTTCAGTTTTAAAATATCCAGTCTGTACACAATTATGTATTATCACTGTAATACAAAGGAGGTAAGTAGGTACAAAGTTGTGTAACTAATTGAGTTTTACAATTTTAACCAAACACTTAAATTGTATTCTAAAATGTTAAGTTATTTCCAACAAATTTAAATGGAATAGATCGATATTTAATCAATATTTGAACTATTTTTTATTGTTAAAATGTTTATAATACCTATTACTATGTAATCGGATATACTTTTTGAATGAATTAAATTTAGTTTTGCTTATCAAGTAGGTACAGAAAAAAGTAGTAAATATATATTTTTTTTTAAACCCCGGGTTATAAATAAATACCAAAAACTCATTTTAAATGTATCAAAAAAATTGAATGCGTATTATAGTGATAAAATAATCATGGTTTCTTATACATTATTTGTACTATGTACTCGAGTTATTCAAAATACAAAATATTCTAAACTTCTTTTAAGTAATTTTCGCTACGTACGCCGTATAATCTACGATGAATTAGGGGAATTACAGCATCACGTTTTATTACATGAGATAATAATATGATAATTATATAATACTATGTTTGTACACTTATCGAGACACCAAGCAAAACCACCCCCACCTTAATATGTTGCGACTTCCTCTTCCGGTCTACGCAGACTTGAAACATATTTTGACGACGTTTGAGATATATTGTGGGAAGTACTCTCACACACAATTATCGGATTGCTGTATTGTCCGAGTTTATTTACACGCACGACCGTCGATATCGTTTCTTTTTCTCATTTATCGGATATATTTCCCATCCTTGATACTCCGCTGAAAATAAATTCCAATACGGTCGATGGATACAATAATATTACAGTGGGCTCACAGTAGCAGTAATGTAATAGACGCCGTTTTAAAATTATCATCATTATTATCACTATTATTTATCCGTAACTACGACAATATAATATTTCCGACGGCCGAATGTCAAGGAAAACCACGTGCCTTCATGTGCTGCGGAAATATGAGACGTATATGTATAGTAATAATATATATTATTATATTCTTCATACATGCATTCTCAATCTCGTCGATTTGTCGTTTTCCGATATCGAAAAGTGCATATAATATATAATAATATTATTATACACTTCGGTTCCGAGATTTTCGGAAGAGAAGTCTAAGCAGTCGACTTTATGTGTTTTTTACTTTTTAAACTTATATTTTGAATGATAAAATAATATTGTTTTTATTGAGTTTGCTGATTTCAAGATGGGCTGTTTTTATACACAAAAGAAAATTAATCATAAGTTTCTTACTTAGATAAACTACTACTACTTCTAAGATAAACCATAACTGCTTTCAATTATTTTTCATAATGTAAACATAATATTCTATATTACTATATAATATAACATTAACCCATAAATATTTATTTTTAGCTTCTATACCTAATTTTATTTTTCCATGTTTTATCGAAAGTACTAAAAACATAATTGTTTGATTAGGCTTGTCAATGCGGTTAAAAGGGAGTGGGCAAACAACATAAATGAGGGCCCACAGAAAAAGTACAGTTCTCAACATGTTTTTATCTAGCTGTCCCCTCCCCCATTTGACCATTTGACCCATAAACGGGGTAAATTAAAATATCTAGTTCCGAGCTTTTTCTATTCGGACTTAATATCAACTTTATATTCACTCGTTTAAATTGTATCCAACCTTCCTCCATAAGATTACTGTTTGATAAGGAAATATGACTTGGGTATAAGAGATTATTATACGGAGCATAATATTATTATTAATATACTCGTAGATTATAATGAAAATACCCCTTAAAAAGAAAACAACAATTTAAAGGGTTAAGTAAATACAGGTCTCGGTTCTTGTAATAAAAATCGAAATCAAAATTTTGCAGATTTTAAATGTTTAGTTAATTAAAATTGGGGATTCATTTTAGCGATGAACATTCATCAACTCAAAAAGTATATATGTTTTTTAAAACATTTTTTTTTAACACGATTTGTAGCTCTTAGATATTGATTTGTCTTACCTAATTTTTTAAGTTGGAACATATTTTCAGTATCATATTTCTAACAACAAATTTTTTCTGAAAGTTTTGATACATACAAATCAAATTTTAAACGAGTAGTTAATTAGTATAATACTCAGCTAATCAAAACTTAAGAATAAAGTACTATTTAACTATCTATTTTGAAATTTTATTTTACATAAAATACTGAAATTCTCAGAAAAATAATCAAATAATTTGATTTTGTATAGAGTAGGTACTTAAAATGTATGACATATTATGTTATTTGAAGTTAAGATTTAATAATTAATAATGATAAAATATAATATTTTTTTTAAAGTTTCAATATTTTATTGCATATTAAATAAATGTAGTAGACAAATATAATTTAACAAAAATACTTTTTGATATAATGAGTGCTTACTTTAATCAGCCTGTATATAGGAATCGTTTGAATAACGCTTTTAAACAACAATGTTAATCATTAATAAAAAAAAAAAAAAAAAACGAGTCCGAAATGTGTGGACGTATATGTTCTGTGTGTTTATGTATTTTGTTCAAAGAAATTCATTGCATTTCGCAACACTTAAAAACGAGTGTTTGTGTACTGTACAATTTGTGATTAAACCGAAAATTACCCACGACGATTTCCAAATAAATAAATATTTAATTTTATTTATACGGGTATTTACGTTCAGAATCTGAGTACGCGGCGTTCGACAAACTCGCTGACCTTTTTACAGAATTCGATTTTTTTTTTTCAATTCTGAATTTTTATATAAGTCTGATGGGTAGTGTTATTGTCTTTCTCGCTTATGCCCACAAGATGTCTATTCATCATATTATATCCGTCTTTCTCACACCGAAGGTCAAGCAAACAACAATTTGAATCGAGTTGAATGCCATTCAAGGAACGATCGACGAAACGTATAACATCATCATCTGTCGAAGATTTATTATACTCGATGATCATTGTTATTATTGTTTCCCTTTTCGATATCAGGAAAATCGTTTATGAAACGTTATAATTTAAGGCCATTGACTCAGTAAACATAAAATGGTAGTTGCACGTTTACACGCAATTTTATTTATCTGTATATTTATAAATACAGGTGGTTAGTACTATAACAATAATTGTAATAAATTATACTTAAATTATTTATATAATAGAATAAAATTTACACAATAGGCCATTATAAAAATGATATTATGAATGTGTGCCGCATGACAGTGCGTGGCCTGTGGAGTGTATTTTGTTAATTGCATGTTGGAGGGTGATGATCAATAAAAAAATATACCTATGTTATAAGTTTTAAGATACACATTTGTTTTTTTTTCTACTTTAGAACTGTCGTAAATTATAACATATCAAAATAAATACAATTTTAAATATTAATTGTATAGTGAAATATTTTATATATCCAAGACTTGGAGAATTTATATAACGATATTTCCTAAAACAATTAATAAGGTTTTTATTTTTTATTTTAGAAACTTTGTAAATTTAAAATTAGCTTATTAATTAGGATGGTAGGTATTTATTATTATATAGCTTTCTACTTGTATTAATTAAAATAATAGATATGTTGAATTCATCAATAAAGTTAAAATTAAGGTGAAAAATTCAATGAAATTAACTTAGTTTAAATTAATAAACTAAGTTATTTTCCAAGAAAAAAAAAATGTTTTGCCATCCATTTTTGTATTATAAGCCAATATTATATTTTATATTACATTATAATTACAGATATTAAAATAATTCTTAGGATCCTTGCTATTAATAAACTTTTGACGTGTCCCCTATATTTTATTAAAATAATGTACAAAAATATGGGTTTTTCTCTGAAAATAAAAAATTCAAAATTTCTCCGTAATTACATTTCTTTTTTTTGATTAAATGTTGTACATTACATGAACTTGAAAATATATAGTAATAAACAAAGATATTTTTCTGAACATGAACATTTGAAATGAACTTGTTATTAAAAAACATAAAAGTTTATTTTAAGTTAACATAGAGGCTAAGTTAATAAATAAAAAAAAATATTTCAAATCAATAAGTAAATCTTATTGAGTTGTTAAAATTATAATACCTAACTAAATTCTTTACTTATAGCTTATTAACTTTTTTGTTGCCTAGCCTTGAATATTTGTTTAAAAACCTTGTATTTTTAACGTATTAAATTAACTAAAAACTAATAAATATAAATATTTAAAACTGTTTTAAATGCATGATTAACAAAAATCATGGACCTGTAGTATTACTCTATATTTTATTAAAACATTAAGGAAAACAAGGATTCAGCGAAAAAAATATGTATGAACGGATTTTTGTTTGTTATCACAACAGGAGATCAATATTTATCTAGCAAAAGCCAGTTATACATTGACGATTATTAATTTATAATTGTTAAAAAAAAGCTATCATAGTGTAGTCTCCTTGTCGCAGGGATGGATATTAATATAGTATGGTATTGATTAGATTTTGTACAACCAAACATTTTTGTATAATAATATGTTTTTCCTTTGGGATTTTTTTTATCGGAAAAGTTTTTTAGCGTACCGGTGCTGTTTTTGTAAGTATACCTTAGGCGAAAATATTTTGAACTATATTATTTCGCATATTTCCTCATTGTTTTTTAAGGGGTCAGCCTGTAGCTATTTTTCGACTGTAAATATTATATTATTATGTTATAGCCTATGGGTATTAATAACAATAATTAAATATTTTTAACGTGGGTAAGTACGGTTTCATGGGTGGCTCGACTCGAACACTACGCGATGTTTACTCTTTTTATAAGCCACTTTTATTCTCATTCATAAAAATATTTAATATAATAATATTGTTACCAAACCATTTTGAGTCTTCCGTCTCATGCTTTTTTTTTTTCGACGAAACAAAGTGAAAATGTTCACTGAATATTCTCTGATTTTTACTGCGTGAGCGGTTGAGTGCAAATCGCCGTGCCACGCGAACGACACGATTTATGTTTTTCGCTTACGAGGTAGGTACCCACCTACTCACATCGTAACTGCGAAACCTACAATTTTGTTATTATAGCAGTTGCCGGCGAACATAGAGAATCGCCGTTATTGAATTTATTATTATAAATGGCTTATTGATGTATTATATTGTTTTAAATGATATAAATTGTTATATTTGCACTAATCGACGTAACATTATATTAAGCCGCAGACAAATTGCTCGGACACTGAGCCCCGAGGGCATTTTTTTTTTTTTGCTAATAAGAACCATGAGCCTTGGAAGACGATGGTAATTTATGCAAACATACGTCAGCCATTGATGAACATTGAAAAAAAAAGATAAGCCAAAACCAGTATACACACACGAACGCGAGTAATATTAGTTAATTGCACCCGAGATATGCAAATAAGTTGCGATGATAATCAATTTCATTCGAAACGAATCACTCAAAAATTAATAACTCTATTTAGTGCGAATATTATGTGTGTGTACACACCTATACGTAAATCTGGGGTTATATTATTATTACTTTTACACGCGTTATGTGCGCGTGTATATTATGTATTATACCGGCACGTACTTACGTCGAAAGTTTGCGTACACAAACTATATATATATCAATGTTAATTGCACGCAGTCAAGGCGTTTTGGAAATAATAATATTATCGATTGCGTAACACGTAGGTAGGTACCCATAATTCGTGAATAATAAAAAAATTATAAGTGACATAATATAGGCTTATATATAAGGCACGCGAAACCATTATAATATATTATGATAACATTTCGGTTAAAGAAAAAATACTGATGTGTACAACGATAAAAGTCATATTTTTGTATACAGTATAAAAGCCGCAATATATCCCGATCGATTTTTAAACTCTTTACTCTGAACACTTTTTAAGATACTAGCATGATAATTAAAATATATCAAAGAATGTAATTGCTAGAAAAAAATAAATAAAAAAATGTATGTACTGTTAAGGTAAATCTCATAACTTTATTATTTTTGGATGAAGATCAAGCGCTATATCCCTGCTTGTAAATAGGTAAATGTTTTCTTAGTATAGCTAAATAACTTGAATTTCGACTCTATACAATTCCAATAATGTGCACTATAGTATATTTGGCAAAGCTTTGAACAATATTTTTTAGAATTTTGACGGAGAATATATAAATTATTTACAATGATAAACGAATATTTGTAAATTATTTTGTAGCTAGAAATGTATAAAATTATAAATATCATATTTCAGATTTGATCATTTTTCTGAAAAAAAAAGTTGATCAGAGTATCACTTTAATTTTATTTCAGCGTTTCAAGTACAAATGTTTACAACATTGCATATTCACCCGTAAAATAACTATTTCTTCTCAAATCATGTTAATTACTTTGTTGTCGTTCAAACACAATATTTAAAATTAAATTGTACATATATTATAAGTTTTACTATACTTTGAAATGATATTTTAAAACACGACAGATGTACAACGATGTTGTTTGTATGTTTTTGTGACTGCAATTACGTTTGATTCAATCTTTATAATTTAGGTGATTTTTGATAGATAATTTGGTTTTTTTTGTGCTTTGGAGGATCAAAAGAAGACAATACAAAATACATTACCTAACAATTGAAAAATATAAAGAAAAACAGCTAGAAAACAAGAATATTTACATAAGTGTTGAGTTTTTGACAAAATCAATTTTGATTGTTAGTTGTGATTGAGAAAGGTTGTATAAACACGACATTTTTCACTAACCATAATTTCTAAACAGATTTTATTGGCATGAATTCCTTTTTGCTATTTACATATATTTAAAATTTTAAAAGTTCTGAAGTTTAATACTTGTTCTTCAAAAGTTATAATTAAAGTTGTTTTTAAGTGTCAAAAACATATCGTTACATTTTTTTTTTTACTTTAAGCGTTTGAAGTTCACAATACGACGAAACTGTGTATTTTAACGAAAATTTAATAAATGTATTAAGTATCTTTATAATATATTACTTATAAATATTTGCGTTACACCTAGGTAATACAGCTGTTGTAATTCAAAATGTATTGAAATCTACTGAACATTTCCAAATTGTTAGGCTAATTTTAATGCGATTCAACTATAATGAACACCACTTTATGGTTCGTCGGTATTGACCTAATATAATTTGAAATTAATAACAAAAATATATGACATTATCAATTTATTATAAATATCCTAATAAACAATAGTAATATAATATGTATGCAATGGTTTTGGAAAAAAACCATTCGCTTGAATACTATATCAACATACTGTGGTAGGTACTATAACATAATATTCAGAATAAAGAAAAAAAACAGAAATAGTAGTAGCACACAGCATTCCACTAGGCTCGGAATATTTTTTCGTACCTATGTACAATGATTTATTATTGAACTTAAATGTAACACATCCATTACAATTATGGATTATAGGTACTTAATAATGATGCGGTACGCTCAAAAGTTAAAACCTACTATACAGTGGAGAGTTCTATGGTTTTTTGTTTTATTATTATTATTATTTTATTGATTTTTCGGTATTAAAAAAAATAAAAACATAAAAACAAAACAATACAAAAAAGCTTTAATGACGAGACGGGTTTGTCATTCACACAGACTTGTATTTTAGTAGAAAAAAAGAGGAAAAGAAATTACACGGCGTAACCGGATTTTAGTATTATTTTGCCTCCATAATGTTATATTTTTCCGCGGATTACCTTCTCCATACAATGCTTCGATTCACCAGAAAATAAAATGTACGAAAATTCCATCATAACCGTCAGATGATATGATAATGGATTATCGCGGCGGGTGCAATATTTCTCGGCGGAGAACACAATCAATCAGTATTAGGTAACTGATTATATTGTTATTATGGTTCACTTAAACACTATAGTTTCCCCCTCCACCCAATTAATTCCCAAAAAATTATCTTAATGCGTGATAAATCTTACCAAATGCAACCAACATATTGGCAACGTCAGTCCGTTGAACTTTTTGGCGCGGCTCACGTACTTCGTGGCCTTTATGATCAGATTCAGCTGGATTTTGATGTTCACAGCCAGTGGTATACCGAGATCCTGAGGAAATAAAAACACCATCAACGATACAATCAGTAAGTGTTCAATAATAATATGGGTGATACGAGTTGTCCATTGTTCCCATAGTAATAACTACATGGGATAGGATTGAGAACCTTTTGTCTTGCCTATTTTCTAGTTTGATTGTTTGACCTTTTAGGAATAATTATTTCAATAGATATTTATTTATTTTTTTTTTTTTTGCTTTCTGGGCTATGAATTTCTTCAAATTTCGATTGATTTTTTATAGTTTTACTTCCGGTTTTAGTGACGCAAATTTTTAATACAGGCAAAAAATAATTATGACTTGTTAAAATGAAAAATAAAAACGGAAGATTTTTTTAAACAATGACATTTTGTTTGATGTTTATTGCTGTACAAAAAAGTGTAGTTTGCAATGGCATACAATATAATTGTGCCCGCAGAGCGTTAACGTTTGGGTAATTCAAGCCGGTTACGCCGATTTCTATAGCGAGGTTATCAAAACAAATAATATGAATACAATTATACATTTTAATGAGAAAAAAGCAAATTTATTGACTATTTTAAATATCTAGTGAATTTCTCGGGATAATTAAACGGTCTCAGTTGACCTTATACCAAGAGTATTTTAATATTTATAATTCCTATATATATATATATATATATATATGTGTGTGTGTGTGTGGGTGTGTGTGTGTAATATGTAAATATTATGTATGTGTCTAATATTAAAAGTATTCGGAATGCTTACAAAAAAATGAATTCGTTCATGTTCACGTTCGTATTTTTTTTTAATGAACGCGTTCATGTCCATTGAAAAAATGAATGCGTTCACTTTGTCGTTCAACTATTTTTTCTTAATTTTTTTTAAAATAGGAATTATAATAAGATTATATTATTATATAATATAATCAATTGATTTATTTTGAAGAAATATTTATTAAATTTAATAATGTTTAACCTCATTAAATTAATATAAACGTTCAATTTGAAAAAATTGTATCGGATGATAACGTATCGTTCACTAAATATGAATGTGTGTTCATGACCAACGTCCTTTCCAAACACTGATATATATAATATAAATGTATTACTATTTATATACTATATATGATGTCAGTTAAAAAGTCCTCAATATCATCGAAAGTAATCCGAACAAAGTATAGGTGGACTCAAACTATTAGTGAACTTGCGTCATGATTATTATTAGACATTCATTAGTATGAAAAAAAGCCACTGTTGATTTCGATTTACAGTAAAACCGTATTTTTGTCAATATCGAAAGTAACCAGAACGTCATTCGAACTTTTTCAGTTATACTTATTTTTTGTTGCATGTGATAAATAAGCTCATATGAATTAAGAGGCCCATTATATGAAAATTGTATCTATTTATATATATATTTTTTAATCAAAAATCATTACTTAACACAATATTGTAATTCAACTTTTCTAAATTTAAGTACTTTATTTTAGTAGCAATTTTAGGATTAACTAAAAATTTAAATAGGTGCTTCTTATAAAATATAATCTGTGTTAATTTCGGTTTGTTATTTATTTATTATTTTAAACTTAATATGTTTCATACTTGGAATTCTTTAAGTATCTTATAATATAATATTTCTGGAAATTTAATGAATAATATATAAATTCATATTTAAATTGTATACTTTGTTCAAATTCGATAACCATAACAGTAATCATAAAGTTATGCATGGGCTGCTGCAGTAGGTTAGGTACTAGAAAGTTATATAATTATTTAACATAAAAAACAGCAGTATTTAATTGCTTCATCGGTTGGAGGGCTTTCGTCGAAGTATAACAGCCCCCCAGATTTCGAGTGGTTTTGATTCACCCTTAGCAAGCTACTGGAACCTTAAGACACGAGAGATATGTCTTCAGACTTCCATAAAAATGAATGATTAGTGGATAGTCCCTGTATGCATCTATAAATCCTTCACTATCGGTTTAAAATAATAATATTAATTATAATATTATAGCCATGGACATTTTTTACTAAGGTTTTGCTTTAAACGGTATAATAAACGGCATCGTATTAAAATCGTTCATTACCGGTTGTACGGCAACTACCGATTGATGTTTTTCCATGTTGGGAGCAATTCCATTGACATTATCCACCAACGCCGGATCGCCGCCGTAAAAATGTGGAAACGACACTGCCACCGGTATATCTGTAAGGTAATTCGCAGAGTTAAATCAACGAGTGAAATATAAAAATGAAATCAAACATGATGATCGTAATAATAATATGGAACTTGCTATAATGCATTCAGTTGACCCCGGCATAAACAATAATAAAGTGCTTTTACACTTTTAGTATTATCATTTACCCTTTCCCTTATAGAAAAGTTCAACATAAAATCATTAGAAAATTATTATATACGAACTGAAGCGAGAAATTGTGTTAAATTTTTTTTTGCCTTAAATAGTAAAATATAATATATCATATAATGTTATGACTTATTATGTTTTCATAAAGCTCTCTTTTGTTCTTTATCACTTTTAAATACAAACGAGAAAAGCTTTTATGGATAGGCACCATCAACAATAAAAAATGTTATTACGCTATTAAAACTAGCACTGTGACATACTTAGCAATGCTTTATAATGTTATTACAACGTTTTCTAATAAACATTATTACATTAGGTATATAAATTATTTCATGTCACACCAAAAAAAAAAATAATAATAATGCATAATATACATTATTATAATACGGTTTTAGTACAATGAATTATTCGTATTTTTCGCTTACTATAATAGCAAGGCGATATGTCTGACAGTCCA
>PVMI01044575.1:0-13053 GCA_008528875.1 Aulacorthum solani
CACACACACACACGACACACATAATAATAATAAAACGTATACTGCTACAGTACGGCTATTGCAGTTGATATATATAGTCATAATATCGATGCTCACGACATTGCACACGTCAACACCTGCACGCCTCTCAATAATAATAATAGTATCTTCCGATCAACAGAAAATAGTACAATAATATGAAGTATTTCCTTTACACAATCGTACGGGTATAGTACATTGGCATGTAGTCGTTGTCTTCTAATATAATATAATGTTATTCGAACATATCGGTACAATAGATTTCGTAGGCACAAAAAAAAAGTTATTTGAACGCAAATATAATATTTCATAGTAATAATAATATTATATTGGTATGTAATAATAATAATAATATGTATAATATGTAGGCAACACGAGTAACAGTCGATTAGTCGAGATCGATATCGATGTTTGCGGCGTGAACATAGCCTTCTCTCGGGGAGTATATTATAATAATAATATAATATAATATCACCACCCACATAAACACACATAAAAAAAAAAGACAAAGATTGTGTAACCGCGTATCGTAGCGCCACGAGAGTCCAAGGTCCGGGAGCACGCGTTCACCAATATATAAAATATACAATAATATATTTACACATATTGTTATGTATATATGTGACTATGTATTATATATTACATACTTAACTGATATTACATACCGCATTCCTAACATTGCGTCCGTGGCCCTTGTGCATAGGCTAATGGACCATAATATAATATACGTTCCTATACGTCGTTGAGCAGTGAAAAAAAATTAAAATTCACTAATGACCAACGCATTTTAACAATACCAGAAAGCCTGTCGAACAATATATTGGCACCAATCAAATTCGTAGTTTTTAATATCATTAAATCTGCTATTGAGAGGGGGGTATAAATATATCATGTATAGTTGATTTCGAATTTCCAATCGATATCTGTTTCAACTTCCAACATTAATATCATTTAATATAAGGTATAATACACATTATGATTATAGACATAATAAATGGCCAAAATCAAATTAATCTATATTATATGTACTTTGGAAACTCAGTATACGAACTTAAGACATACAAAGATCCGTACATATTACAAGTTGATATAATATATTATATTTTCATAATGTGCTATAAACACAAGCAATATTATAATAAATTTGGTGATGTATAGTTTAGGTATGAATGCATGATTACGTCGATGACACGTAGTCAGGCGTTTCAAGTGACATAGCCACATAGGTACCTATAGATTCGTGATTGGCGCAACAACACCTTTCAACCTTTGGTACAGATAAGGTGCTTGAGCTTCACGGATTGTTATGTAGAATGTAAATAGAGGGGGGGCTTAGCGCCTTCACATAATCACTTATTTCAATAGTTACGAATTCAAAAATAAATTAAGGCTTCTAAAAAAAACTTTTATTTTGCAAATGATTAATAAATACTATTTTAATTGAGTCTTAGTATAGGATAATAGGAACTTAAAATGTTTCGCGGAAGCAATACGAAAGCAGTTCCCGCGGCGTCGTCGGTTAAAAACTGAAAAAGCAACTTATAATATTAATTCCAAACTACAATCAGTTAATATAGGTACTTCGCATATTGTTCCATTATTACATTGTTTCAAAATTGTGAACTTTTTAAATTTAATCACTTTTAAGTCTCAATATGTCGAGTTTATAGATCATTAAAAAGATAATGTGCATCATTAAAGCTCTAACTCATGTTTTAATTTGGCACATGATTGAAAAACAAGATAATGTCTAAAATCCTGACTCTGACAATCTGTTGAACATTTAAAAAATGCTATTGACAATAATAACATGATAAAAGTGTATGTTTAAATGTATAGTTTAAATGAATGTCAATACTAAGACTAAAGAAAAGGAAAATGAATAAAAATTTAGTATACAATTATTTTTCATAATAAATTGCATCACATACGGTTTGTGATAAATACTGACTATTAAATTAGACATAAAAGTTCATAGATGAACAATATCAACATTCAACATATTATATAGATATTTAGTATAGTTAATAAAATATTTAAACTATTTCTGATGTCAATAAAATAATATATTTGTACTATAGGACATCAAAATGTAGGTTACATTTTTTAGTTCAATCTGTACTTTATAATCTATATAGGCCAAAAAATAACGAAAAATAGTTAACTAAGGAAACGGAAGTTATGATAAACGAAATATGTTAATCGACACTCTTACGTTACAATTTAAATCATAATTACTCAAACGTTAAACTTATAAAACAAGCTTTCAAGCCTTCCAGGAGTAAGTATAATAATATGTAAAGTATGACCATGCATTTACATTTTAACTGTTTTCATCAATAACTATATGTAACAAGCGTAAAATATTCCATTTTTAAATCAAGTTTATATTATTACCTTTAACTAGTACTTATTATTAAGTTATTTTTTCATATAATTTATAATATTATGTCGGTACTCACTTTAGTTTATAACGTTTACATTATCGATCAAGAGTAGATTTAAATGATTTATTATATTTTCAATGCCCAATGGGGTTATATGCATCGAAATAACTTGTTTATTCATTATTAAACTGTTTCTTTTATTTACAAAAAGCAATATAATTCTAATGACCTAGTTAAAATTCTAAATCGACCATCGTTAGATTTCTTCCTGGTGCGATTTCTGTGATATTATTAACACTGCATTTTTGACACAATAAATCTTACACAAATATGATGCCACTTACTTACAATGCATTTACTCAAGAATCACGAAAATTTGGTCAGATGACCTTCAGAAAAATAAATTACTTCTCTATCTGTTAACAATGTATAAAGATTATTTTATTAGCATACGAATAGACAATTCGTTTTTAAAGTTTTTCAATCAATATTTTACGATAGCATCACTACAAGACTCTATATATATCCAACCTGTAATTTATAATAAAATTGAAATATGCCACTTATTAAACTTAATAAGTTTATTGTTTCACAATTGATTCGATCAACCATACATTTATAATGTATAAGGATAGGCACTCGATAGATTATTATACAATAGATTTAATGATATTGTTTTTTCCAATTAAATTCTAGTTGCAGGTATACACAGTACAGACATAATTCGTAAATACATAATAATCAAACATATATATCTCATATTGCTTACGTAACACATTATTCAGCGAAATGAAAAAAAAATTTCAGATGCAGAATATACATAGTTTTATTATGTTTAAAAATATAATTCTATAAATGTACTAAAAATGTAGGAATATTAGTTAGTTAGGTAGTAGATAGGTAAATAGGTAATATAATAGTGATGTAGAAATATGATATAAAAATTATAAGTATTTAAAAATAAGACTTAAAGTTAGACAAAAAATAAACAATATTTAAAGTACGTAAATATTTATTTACATTTACCTCTTTCATAGGTTTTAAAGAAATTATTATTTTTAATTTTAATTTTAATAATTCTTAAAAAATCTTATGCACTTTTCAAAATTTGAGTATTTGTTGAGTTAAGTTAAAAAAAAATAGTTAACTTCTCACAAAAAATCAAAGATTGACTTGTATCATAACTTAAAAACATTTTGATGAATTCAAATTTGTTTCAAAACTTTAAATCGATTCTGTTTAAATATTTGAATTTTTGTACTTAGATTCCAAACAATCTGTATTTTCTGATACATCATCTCTAACCAGTCAGATGGTTAATATTGTATAAATAATCTTGCTATGAAACCCCTCAACAGTAATTTGTGTATGCTTGATATAATGTGTATTAAAAAATTAATATATTTTAGTATAGGTTTACTATACTCCTGTGTTAAATATAGCTGTTTTAGCTATATTATACCTCACCGTAACAAAGAGCAACACATAATAATATATCTAAATACGCATATATATATTATACATTGAGAAATTTTGTACTTATTGAGTTTATTAATTCGAACGAGTTTTGAAATTATCTACCAATGTAAAGCATACTAATGTCTAATACACATATTTTTAAATTTGGACTAAATTTTATTCACATTATATATACTTAAATGAAACTATAGTTTATTATTATACCTATAGCCATAATTATTATAGAAATTGTTTTTCTGCAAATCATGTATAATAATTATGATGACGCGGACTTGTTGATGTGAATTAATAAAACATGGTAAATATTTTTGCGGTTTTGTGTGTATTCATTGTACCTACCTATAACGATATAATATATACGATACTCGATATCTGTATAAATCTGAAACACAATAATTACTACCTAGTTTAATGCAGAATCTACATTTCAAATCATAAATGATTTAGTATTAAATTTAAATTTTATTTTATGTAGGGGTGTCTGAGGGCAAGGATAAGTCCTTGAGCCGAGTGGTCACGCCCATAAAATATTCTTATATCTGCTTAATTGAACGAAATTCCAATATAATTGATCTCATTATCTATATTATATTATAATATGTATATGTACGTACAAAAAAACATATCGTGCCAAAATAAAAGTATTGTAAATACAAATAAAGCTTATGAAGCAATAATAACTGTTACGAACAAGACACGACAATATATGTGGCTCAGTGGCTGACGGTCTACTTAAACACAATTAGATTGCAAATCAAACCGTCATGCAGTTATGAAATTTAAAGGTTTTAGTGATAAATATTTTAATATTCGTTTACTTAAGCCTAATTGGCTATAAAATTCAATGTGAATACAATTTTTTAAACCGATTAAATATTAAATTGAATACTGGTATATTATTAAGATATATACATAGATTTTCATTAAGACATAATATTGGCACGAATGGCACTGCACTCATATATTTTTTATTATATTGTTATCATGTGATTATGTCAAACTATATAAAAACAAAATTGTTGTAACTCACTTAAGTAAATATCTAATTAAAATGTATAGTATATTTATGTTCTACTTCAATTAAAAAGTGTCTTAATAACACAATAGGTGCGCGTTTAATTTCCTTACATTATAAATTACAAAAATAATTAATACATTTTTCAGGTTTTCGATAAATCTAGAATAAATCATTACGAGGTTTTTCTCGCAAACTACGTATATAATCTATACATAATTATACATTATATTAGGCTAGGTACCTACTTGCTAGTTACTAAAGAACCTATTGCTAAATAGAACTTAGTTAATGAACCTGTCCAAGTTATTATATATTTATTTATTTTATGACAGTTACCTAAGACTCGGATGATAAATATTCTTATAACTACTAAAGGCGTCACTAATAATAGTAGTGAATAAATTCTATAAAAGTCTCTCATCACCCGTTGATCTGCTGTGTTTTATATTTACAACAAGTTCCCCGGATTAAATACCATTTATAAAAGTTTTAGAAAAATAGAGTAATTTTACGTTATGGTCTTGAAGGATTTGGGTTGATTCGTGAGCGCCAAGCGTTCATGAGACCCCTCGTGGCTCACAGCTCACTGACAGTATCAATATTAGAAAATGATTACCATTTAACCTAAAAAATCTTAAAATAATACATCAACAATTTTAATTATTTATATGCATTATGCATACATCGAGGGGAAGGGGGGCAATTGCCTCTGTTGCGTAAAATGTTTGACCAGCAGATGCTTTTATTTTATACTTGGAAATCAATATTGCAAAATACCTATTACGTTTTAATATAAGCATTGTTCAATCATAGAATATAATATAAGAAAACAAACGGCACTGCCATCAATACGGAAATTAAAACCATTATGAATTTATGATTATAATATATCATTTTTGTTTGACCGGTATTGTTCAACGTATTATCGATTGTAGAATCGTCATAACTCGTGCATAAGTCACATAATATATATAACAAGTGTACTCATATGGTCATAACTCATAATTTATAATTTGTTTGAACTGCCAACTGTCATTACTTATTACGAAATTCGCCTTATAATAATAACGTTGACATTTTTTGGTTGATCGTTTATCAACTAAACATTTTTTTTTATTTTGCTGTACATACATTTATTGAATTTCAAATTTCTTCATATATTATATAAGTACAAATGTACAATGCATATGTAAATAAATAAATATGTATAAAAGATAGTTTTCAAATTATAAGTAAGCTAATAAGTTCATAGAAATTATGACATATACTGACATCGTGAACAAGCAAGTTCAAAATTGTATTTTTATTGTTATACTTGTTGCACATCATTTACACACCAATAAATAATATATAGATTGTACATGTGTATCATATTATGTATGGCATGCCGTTGATTTAAATATTTCACAATCAAAATAATTGAACACTTTTATATGTTCATTTAATACTTTTTTCCTTCTATAATTTGTGAATAGTTTTAAAGATTCATTTGAATTAAAATATATATTATATACACAACAAATTCAAAATAATAATAGTTTGATTTTTTTCTAGTAGAGAATATTGCCTCTAAGCGTTATAAAGATGCATTATAAACAAAATAAACGTATATAAATTAAAATTACTGCAAACTTTTTTTTTAAATTAAATTAATTATTTTGCTATATATATATTATAAAATTATGGTGGTCGATCAAAACCAGTGAAAACAAAAAACCATATTAGATGTATTTTGTATACCTACCTATAAGCAAGCAACATTTCTTAGTATAACCAACTCGTCGTAATATATTATGTAAAATACTAAAATTGCGTGTTATCTTTAGAACTACGTGCTAAGTAAAGATCCACTTAAGATGTCTTAAAGAATAATATTATATATTCTTAGTTTCCTTGTTAAAATAACGCTGCAGGTAGATACTATATTAATATTAAAATTATATTATTATATTCTTGCTCAAAAAACACACTTATATTATTGTATATATTAAGTATTATTTTTAAAAAATAAGATCATACAGATACACTACTCAATATATGTGCATATTAATATAGTATTGGTGTGTAGCACGGTCTTGTAATAGAAGTTCTTCTTTAATAATATGGCCGTGATGTGTATAGTATGTGAGCGGTAAGGTTCTGATAAGGAAAAGTACCCCAATCCTAACGAATAAATCATGCAGCTAATGCGATATACATCACTGGACATTCACAGAGTGTAACGTAATAATGCATAATATTACTATAAATACCACTTTTAAAGTTGCCATTGCCCTAAGTCTGAGTGCGATACGCTCGTGGCGTTATTAAATACGTTTAGGGAAATATTTAAAGGGGGCAAGAAGATATACTCGGGTCTCGGATAGTTATATTTTAGGCACGACAAATAGAATACAATAAGAAACAAATAACACATTATTTTGATAATAAATATACTTAAACAAATATTTTTTTCATCATCATAGTATAAATCTATTGCATTGTTGTATGTGATAAGATATCAAATATGAAAATTGAATACAAATACACATTGCCTTTATGGACTCATGGCCCAGCGGCGCACAATTGTTAAATACGTCTCAATGTGTACGTATTAATAGTAATTAATGATAAAAATGACTATTATTCAACAGCGTGACTGTAAAATATTTCCCCTGAATATTGACTGCATTGGCAACCAAACGTTGGACGTGTTCACCGAGACACCGAAGCATAAATTGTATGGCCAACTATTTAGTATTTAAAAAATATATACATTTCACCCACGATCTAATCGTCACGAGTATCGACGACTTATTGTTATACGAAGCACCCTACACCGATAGTAGTAAAGACATAGATAAATAGATACTTTTTTTTGAAAAGATAGACATAGACATACATAACACACTAATATAAAGTTAGGTGCAACTATTAAAAATTAAAAAAAACTTTGTTGGTAACCCCCAAATGTTTAAAACATATTCCTTTCGTTATTATTATTTTTTGATAATTTCTATTGCTCAGTCAAGCGTTTCACTAATCAAATATATTCATATAATAACGTTAGCCTTATAGCATCCCTCAAAAATGGACGTACACATAATATATATAATATATTATGTTTAGTTCCATTTACGTATAATCTAAGCATTCTGAGCTGAATTAAACGATAGTAAAATTCCAAAATTATGCAATTTAGTTTGTTACTACATAAATCGTTCAAGAATACTATAAACTGAAAGTCTGATATTTATACTAATAATATCGTTAAAAACACGACCAACAGTGTTAATGAAGTATCTCGACGTACGATACACAAATAAATAATGAAATAGCTGTAGGAATCGGATCGTAACGAAATCAGTTCACAAAAACTTAACCACGGTCATAAATCCAGATCATAAAATGTATCCACATCACGACCGAAATATTTTCAATCATTTCTTATACCTGCACAAAAACAAATTTATCGGCCTTACAATGTATACACATAATATATTAATGTCGTCACTGCAGCTTTCATAGATTATTAAGTCACATTTGCCTCGCTTATATAACAATACGTAAATGTTATTTAGAAACAATGTTTAAGCATTCTCTTTAGGAAACCACGCCATGACGCACGGGATTTACAAAATAGTTTTCTCGCTCGATACGGAATCTAAAATGTCGTGCGCAGATCTGATGAGCTTGTGCAGATTGGTGAGAGGACGGGCAAACCGGACTAATTATTCCCCAATGTAGGAGTGGCTGTTTGTTCAGTTTTATTATTTTATTTATCGAACAAAAAATAATTCAAAAATCTAGAGAAAAATATTACTTCCACCACATCTTTATAATTATATTTAAGTGGTGTGGGAAGGGCGAAAAAACTGCAATCGACGCCGCGAGTGCTATTGTAATTTGTAACGACAACGAGCGCATAACATTAAACTCTGCAGCTGCAGTTCAAGCAAAAATAACTGCATAATGTATTATAGATGTTTTTTATAAAAAAAAAAACATTAGATTAATTTATATCGTTTATAAACGATTCCATTCTAAACATCGTACATATAACATATTCTACACAACAAAACATTTTTAGCTTATAAGTGGTCTACGAGTCGTATAATGTACCTATTATATTATAAGTATTATACAAGGTGGTACTATTAAAGATAGACACTCATTTTCTCGAAAAGTAATAACATTTTTTAAATATTTTTTTATTTATATTTACCTAATGACTAATTTGGAATTATAACACAACAAAATTTTTAGAAAAATATAAATTGTTACTATTATTATCGCTATAATTTTTTAAGTTTTTCTTTTTTGAATGACAGCATATATTCTTAATTTCATATTCCGATGCAGAATATTTTATCTAAGAATCTAAATCTATAAAAAACCAATACTCAAATGAGTAGTAATTTAGTATTAAATGTTTAGTTGAACATAGTGGAATGTAACATTGTAACTTAACACTGAAAATGTTGATCCATCACTCTGCTATTATATGCAAAAATATTAAATTTTAATAACTTAATAATAACTTTATTTGAAAAAAAGGAAACTTCAACTTTTAACTAAACTTGTTTAATGTTTCCATAAACATGTAGGTAAGAATTAAATTATTAACTTTGATTCATTTATTCTTTGAAATAATTTTTCTTGACTAAGTCGCTAAGTTAACATTTTTTAAATAACTTAACTTAAACTATTTAAGCAAAATGCCAGATTTGAGAAAATCGCAACAGAAAGTTATGTCAGATTCTCGTTATACACCTAGTTTATAAATTAATATATCACGAATTAATAATCGATCATCTACCCAGTGGGTCAAATATGTGTGTTCATCGTTATATGACTATATCTGATATGCTAACCTGATTATGTTAACCATACGAATCATAACTTTATGTTAAAATAACCACATGTCGAAAATATTTACTGGGCCGCTCCCCTTGATAAAAATGTTTCCTGCAGGTATATATGTCATATATAATATACTTATTTCTAGGTACTATATTATGTATACAGCAAATTAAATATAGTTATTCATACCGATTGGATTCCGTGGTATCTAGTCAATTCATCGCAAGATGAAATGAAAAAAATCTCTATTTAATAATAATAATATCATTTATTCAACTGAACAAAAAGGGCGGAGTTATATGAGTAATACAGTAATATAGTTATATGAGTAATATGAGTAGGTATTATCTTTTATTCTTTTATATTTATGTAAAGTCATTCAATAGTTGTTATATAATAAACTTAAATAGAAAAAATATAGAATACAAAAGCAGTTAATAATTATTATATAATATACAATAATGCTACAATAGAATAAATAAATAATTATATATAGATACCTATATGTAATCGTAAGTCAGTCAATAGTAATAATTAGTCTGTTGCTTGTAGACTATAGCTAGAAATGATGTATAAAATAGAGTGTTGAAAATTTAAACCTTGCTTTTTAAATGTTTCAATATCTTTACTGTAGATAGTTGGATTGGAAGATTTTGGTTAAAGTCTACTTTTTTAGTGCCTAAGTATGATTTTGATGTAATAACTGTATGATTGAGGCTACCTAGCTACTTCTTTTTTTTTTAATTAAAAAAAATAAATAAATTAGTTAATTACTCTGCTGTACAATAAATAGCCAACAAATGTCGAGTATCCCTCGCCATTGTAGGTCAGTGGATGTGTTATATTTGAATTCAATAATAAATCATTGCATAAGAAAACGATTCTGATTGGAGAGATGGAGACAGAATATTAGGCGTCAGCCAATATCACTTAAGTCTATTTCATAATATTTATTAATATTACTACTATGTATAGTAATTCATTTCACGGTTAGTAGATAATTCAATAGGTTGAATTAAATTTTGCCAACAACAGTGCATTTGAAAATGTCAAATGCTATAAAATATAATTATATACGTTAAAGGTTTCAAATATATCCGAGAAAAATATTATTAATTATAATAAAATAACTAAAATAGTTAATCTTTGCATAAATATCTTTTTAACTTAAAGTGTCTATAAAAAAATTCTCCAAGCAAAAATATTTGTACCGATATTTATTATTTACAGAAAAAATATAAAAAAATCGATAGTTAAAAATGTACATAAATAGCCAACAAAGAGTCAACATATTTAGATAGGTATACTATGTACCTATAGGAAATTATAATCTGTACATTTTTTAAAAATGTCAACTTTCAAGTATTATTATTCGTTTTTGAGAGTTATGAAAATTACAAGATAGATTTGTATATATATTTGTGTATAAAATGTGCTACCAGAAACCACACCCCAAGTTGAAAATCTAAGTATTTTTTCTACTATAATTCGTGTACACATAGGTACACAAAAAAATACATCACTGTAACGTCAATACCTAAATTCATCTCTTCGCTCAGAATCTAAAAAAAAACATTTAAAAAATTAAATTTGTGATAAATTTTACCACACTGTGGATTTACCTAGATCCAAGTCATTGGCAAAAATATTATCCATAATATCATGGTTTTGTCATCTTTATTGAAAGTTATGCACCGACCACCGCAGAGACACAGTAGTTAACCATAATACGAATACATAACAAATATTAATAGTAGGTTGTACCTAGCTAGCATCCATACTATTATGTAGGTATCTATTTGGTATCTATCTATCTTTTTAGGTATATTATGCATAAATCACAATGTACAGGAACATTTTTTTCTTTGATCCTTATAAATGATTATAATATTATTTTATGATAAGTATTAAAAATGAAAAAATAGACTTTAAAGTTAACTCATCCTTATTTCACCCTGTATAAAATGTTGTTTCGTCACTGACCCTTGCTAGTATATTATGGTATCATGTGTATCCACTATGCGCTATAAGAGATTGTCTGCAGACGATGACCTTTTTGAACTTTGAACACATTCAATCAGTAATAACATCAAGATAATAAAGTGTATAATATATTTACTATTTAGGACATATCATACTGCTATATGTCATTGTCATAATTCATAATGATAATAGCAAAATAATAACGATCGTCAACGAATTACTAATTTTGATCAAATTATAGGTATTGAGTAGATACCTACCTACCTAACTAACCTACATTATTTTGACCAAAATGTATTATACAATCTGATTTACCTATATGCCTATAGGTATAATAACTAATAGATAATATGAACAACTGCATGTCAATTTTTAAATCATATATTATGACTTTAGATACAAAATATAGATGCATACAATAATAAATTATAATACGATACTATATATCTTATTGTAATATTTTCCTAGTCACATATATTTATAGTTACCTTATACGGGGGTGTCATTTGGGGTATTACGGGGTATGCCTATGCATACCTAAAATTATCAAGATTATAAGGTCCTCATAGCTGAACAAAATAACATTCCATTCTCCACGCGTAATAATAAAATAAAAATTAAAATACAGAACAATCTCATAAAAAAGCTAAGGAAAAACTGATATGAATATAGGTATTAAAAATTATATCTCACATCGATTCGGTTAGTTATTACTTGAGAGGGATGTTTTCAATGGTTTGATACTGTTCCACAACAATACCTATAACATTGCTTTGATATTTTACGCATCAGTATTTTTGTTATCGGTGTTCAGTACCGACTTTACATAAATACATTTTATAGATTATATTTATATATATACCATATTTTTATTTTACACTAGATCGGCGTGTGTCGTATAGTAATCTTGCTCGTATTATTTCATTTCTATTAATCTATGTGTATGGATTTTATCAAACATTGGACTATTCTGGCTTCAAAGTCTGACACTGCAGGCGTCTTAATAAGTTTGTGGTTTGTCCTTGTAATAACTGCGTTATTACCCACACATTATAGACCAGCTGCTATACAGTGGTATACATTACACACAGTAGGTGCATAGCCCATATAGGAACAATGTAATAATATGTATTGATTAATTATGTAAATAAAAAGATATAAAACTCATATAATGTCTTAATCCAGTAGCAAGCGGCTATTGTCTAGATCGACCGTATAGATTGAAATGTTTTTGTATTGCTCTGGGTGGTAACTATAATAATTATGATGGTAACTGAGTGGACCGAGTGGTATTACCTATAAGAGTACACAAGTAGTAGCAGCCAG
>PVMI01044636.1:0-22110 GCA_008528875.1 Aulacorthum solani
CAATCAATATTGATAAACATTGATTATAATAAATTGTAATAAGTACGTAATAAATGTGTTTTCTTTTTTTTTTTGGTAAACATACATAAACAGAACTAAAGGAAAGGAAATAAATATTAATAAAATATCAAAAAAAAAGTTCATGAATATGAAGATTTAACAATACATGATTCATGTCGCCCGATTCGACTAATGAATAAATTAAAGTGTAAATAATTATATTATATTTTATAAATTATATTAATATAAAATGTAGTATATTGGTATAATATAATATGTACGTGGCAGTGCACAACTGCGTCATATATACTATAACAATAATGCAATTATGTTTCTGATATTTTAATTTGGTGTTACATATTATTATCAGTATTATATATTTATAGATTATATAGAATATATTATAGGTTGTATTAATTTTAATGAAACATATTATTAGATATGCCACTATACTGTTTAGCGCGGCTTGTGTTCAGATGGGTTGGGCATGTACCAAAGATTATGCAAAGTGTAGATGAATAATAAATAATAATACAATATGTAGGTACGCATTATAATGACATATTGACGATAAACTTAAGAGAGGAAAAAGACTCAAATACTTATAAGCGCATAATGCATAGGTACGAAATACGTTCGGAAATTCATGTTTATTTTTGAAAGTTTTAATATTAGCGTTTTTATTTGCATCAAAATGAAAACCTCGAAAAAACACATCAAAACATAATTTGGTTAACCGTTATGCACTTTTAAGTTTTATGCTTTGATAATCCTATAATACGTCAATTCAATTCATTCTAATATTAAATTAAATTAAACTAAACACGAACTACTTTATAACAGTTGTAGGTATTTTTTTTTTTTTTTGATTTCTTTGCCATCATCGAAAACCAATTTTTTACAAGTTCCACTTATTTAGTGGTTTCCTACACCATTTGTCCAGAGTTGTCGATAAGTTAAGTTCATGTGTTAGTTATTTTAAGTGTAAAAAATAATGCAGTAATAATGTATAATATAACTATACCTGATTTCGAAAGGTTAATTGCAGGAAAGTCCATATCGTCGATAGTGGATTGCATGCTTTCGAAAGTGTTTTAATTGCAAGTTAAAGGTTTATTTCAAAGATTTCTTATAGGTTTTGGAGGTAATATTTCAAAAACGTTTAGGATAAATTAATACAAATTGAATACTACACATAAATAAACGACACGCGTTCCTTAGTTACGTTATGTATTGTTTATGAATAATGAATATAGCCAAATAATATTACTACTACTAATAATAATAACAATAATAATACAATTATTGTATGATGTGAAATTTATAATAAATAATTATCTCGTGTATGGGAAAACTGTAGGGTAACTTAAAAAACAATATAACAAGTAATCGAAAAGTAGTATTGAGAGTGTCTTATAAGAAAAAAAGGTAAGTAAAGAAAGTGGGTATGTGGGTACCTTATTGCTGTACTGGATGTGTTGAATTTGACTTTAACGATAAACTATAATTGTATACGAAAAACTATTATGAACAAAGAATTAAGTCTGCTTTAATATAATAATATATTTAATTTACAAACATAAAAACTAAATTCGTTATTATCTGTTTAAGTATCTAATTTCGTCAAATTTTAACTTAAAATATCTCTTAACAAATACCATGTTTATACATTTTTTCGATTTACAGTTATATTATGAACTATTTGGAGAAACTTTGTTTAACATTTTTAATCCTTAAAAAATTTAACCATTTTATACATTATTAACCACATAATAATTTGAACTGTATATTGAAATGATATTTTAAATTATTTTGAAAAAGGAATCTCTCTACTAAATGCGCTTGAAACAGAATTTAATAATATCAAATCAAAATCATAAAGTAAAAATTGTTTTTTTCATATTATTTGAACAAAGTTTTTGAAAAGAAAGAATTCAGACTAAATTCGAACTATTATACTATACTATATTACGTCTAGAAAAGTTTTATATTTATCGTTAAGCGTATGTTGACTACCTACAATAATTGTATTGCGTATTGTGATGTAATATTGTAAATTCAAACACAATAAAATTATAATATAATCTCTCCATGCATGAAGAATGTGTTCGTTGTAAGTATTTTGTTTTTACTTATTCATATTGTAAGTGGATTACTCAAAAAAAAAAACTTTTTTTTAAACATAAAGACGCATTTAAATATTTTTATCTCACGTGAATTTAAAAATAAACGTCAAAACATACTCATTGTGTTTTATTTGTTGTTGTAATTCTAATATATATTATTCACTTCTATATTATATCTATAACTACGTATCATTTTCCAATACAATTTTCTTACTTACCTTTGTATGATTGATGTATGCAATTTTTATGTATTATATAATATTATGTATACTATGTATATTAAGTGTTTCTTTTTAATTAATGTGGATTTCATGTAAAAATTTTTTGTAATTTACAAAATAAATTTACCATTAAGTTAATCAAATTCACGGTAATATTCGTAAATGTTTATTTAAAATTGATGCATAGTATATTCATTGAATTTTGTCAAAATAACCATGGCAAAATATGCGGTGCAAATATAAAATAAATCAAAAGTTTTTATTAGATTTGACACAAAATTGAATAAAAATAATGAGATTTAGATTAGAATTTAAAACACTGAATAATGCATATTTTATAATGTCTAAATATAATAAATATTTATCATTTATGTATATAATAATAATTATGATAAACTAAATTTAACAGTCTTCTTGACTATTATGAGTGGTCATATTATATATCATATTACTATCTGAATTACCCGGCTTTGCCCTGAAAAAAATAATGAAAGTTCAGCTTCTTTTGGAGCTAACTCGCAGTGAAAGAAATAATTATGTGTTTTTGAATGTGAATCACCCAAAATAACGTTGATAGTAAAGCATTATTTTTCAAAAATTCCGAGCCTGTATAATTCAAACTTTGTTTAGTTCGTTATTCAATTATTCGATGTAATGTGTTCAAAACTTTAAAAAAAATATCGGCCAATCTTGAATCTCATAATTGCGCAAGCACCACTTTAAAATGCGGATTTTGGAAAATGTTTTCTTAGTGCAAACTTACATGGTGGTAGTATGAAAATTGCAAGCATCGAACTATCATTAGGCTCTATACGCTGATCAGTCTGTGAGTCAGTCAGGACATGTTCGATTATATTATATTATAATTTATAGCCATCCCATCCGGCGTTATTGCCCGTGAGACCTGCTCTTGATTATGCTAGTAGTATACTATAAGATAGGACCCCTCTAAGTGCGTACGTAAGTGTGTAATTTCTAAAGTTTCAAAGTTATACCAAGTTTGTTGTTTTTACTCCAATCTCCGATGATAGGAACAACTATTCGAGGTTTCAACAATATCAATTGATCGATTACAAAACTCGACATTTAAAAATATTTTTAACGTTACACTAGATCGAATTACGAAATCAAAATAAATCACTTTTACACTATCTCACTATATTTCTACATCTAGCATGGTACTTATTATTGTTTACTGATAATATTGTAGTAGAATTTTGTCAAATACTAAGATTTGAAACAGTCAAATATACAGCAACATGACCACTATATGTATACATTAATTATTAACCATCTATACAGGTACAATTCTAATTTCTACTATTATTGATTATAATGATCTGTAAAACAATGGCAAATATTAATTATAAAAAAAAGAAAAAAGTTTTAATTTCCAAAATAAATCCTAAGACCTCTGTTTCTTTAAAATCAAAATTATTCAAAAAATCTTTCACGACTATGGCACTATAATTGCACGCCTAGATTATAAAACAAAAATACCCTGAAAATTTAAAATCATTAGCCATTATAGTTGATGCTGTTCTTGGATTATGAATCAGTCAGGGCTTCTTATTTTATGAACTATATAGACCACAAACCAATACAAAAAAAAATGATTAAAAAGTAAAATATTGGTCTTTGCGACCAAGAAATTAAAAAAAATATTTAATAAATATTGTTTTATTAAAATTTAGACGATGTTATATTCTTACGACGTGATTATATTATATCCACTCAAAGTGACTCAGTGGCTAACGAAATATGGTATTCAATAATCACAATAATTCATTTCACTGATCCGTCATTATCATTTTATAAAAATTCTGATTCGTATGATAATCCTATTATATTTATAGAAAAAACATTAAAAAAACACATTATTAAGGGTCTATCGAATTTTTGTAAAATTAAAATTTGCTTATCAATAAAATTTTAAATGGTAAATTTACGATACTCACATCACTAGACTTTTTGATTTCGATTATCCCATTTTTTTTTTTTTTTTGGTAAATAAGTTTAAACATTTGATAGTTTTATGCATATTCATATCACTCCGACCCACTGACCAATTCATCTGTTGATGACTCTACTATATGCTAGTAATTTATTATTATTTAAGATGCAATAAAATTTAATATAATTTAATGTTGTATAAAAATAATTATCATGTACGAACTAAAGCCATAGCAGCTGAAGTTGTACATACACAAGTATTTAACATATGTTATAACATTTGTATATGTAACATATACAAATATTTATTGCATAGTTTAAGCTAATAAGATAAATAGTAACACTAAGGTAGTTTTATTAAGTATAATATTATATTCATTATTTTACATTTATGTAAATTTAAAAATAAATTAATAAAACCCAATTGGCTTTAATTTTTCGTTAAGTATAATTTATGTTATACCTTATGAACTTATTCTGTTTTGATTTCTCTTAAAATAGCCATTAGGAAGGTTGCGGATAACAAACTATGTAATTATTTCTGTATAGTACTTATTTAAGCATGTTGAGGATATGTTTGGGTCATCTAAAAGATTATAGTTTAGTATAAAATAATATTATGTTTCAAATAACATAAACTAAAAACAATAGGTAACTAAATAGGGATAACTCTTTCACAAACCCACCACTTAATAAACGACAACCCATTTAACGTAAGTACATTTCATCACATTTGTTGGACAAAATAGATTTATATTTATGACCAATTTTCGCATAGTAGTACAAGAACATTAAAATTATAAATATTATATTACAGCCATCAGCGCTTATTATTGAATTTATTATGGTATAATAGATAATTTCAGTCCGTTGACAAAATCAGTCGATAAGGTGAAAGACATTAGAATAAAAAAAATTTAATTTCAAGTAAATATAAATATATTATAATAATCATTTGATCGTAGTTTTGATTTTGTTCTAAATGTTGAATACGTTTTTTTAATCTGTATTATTTATCCACTTTATTATGTTAATAATTTCGTTGACTATATTAACCGGTGTAGCTTGAGACAAATAGGCATTTATTTCTATGTCTTAGCATAGGTAAAAATTGGGGCCCCGTCTGTCTTAGTCCAATAGGTAAATGAATTAATTGTTAAATGAAAGTTCAATAAGCAGTAACCATTTGCTATATAATACAATTACAAAGATAACCGAAACGTGATGAAAGATATAGTAGATAAAGCTAATGTAGTTTTTGCTTCTAGAGAATTGTACCTATTACTGACAAAAGTTAATAGAAATAAGTATAGAGATAAGTGGGTAAATCATAAACTTTCGGTAATACATAAATCTATTTTTAATAAAATATAATTTAAAGAAGTAGTAGAATAGCGGATTGTTGTAGAGAATTTCATAGGACACATGATTTGAAAAAAAAAATTGAAAGAAAAAAGTGTATTTTTATTTGAGTTTTTAATTTAAGTTTTTAACAGTCATTATACGAGATTTTTCTTGTTTATAAGGTATTTCAGTATTTGGAAATAGAAAAACCTTTATAGTGCTAAATGAGTGTTCCATAACTAAGTGCACGTTTCAAATGCCTGTTATACGAGTTTTCGTGAAAATTTTTTTTGTCTCCCTCACATCATATATTTTTTCTAAAATAAATTGTATTTTATTATTTACACATTGCACATTGCATATAACAAATTTGTAATAGTACCAATAATTTAGTAAACATATTTAGCATTATTACATTATGTATTTAGATAATAATAAAATAAATTATAATAAATAATAATAATTGTATTGTTATGCATAAAGCGTGAACAAAATAATAGTTAAACAAATAAATAGTTTGCAAAGATATTTACATTGTCCAAGTTTTGGTAAAGAAAAAATTTAAAAAATAAAATTAATAATGGTCGCATTATTATAAACAAGTATGAAAACCAACTAGCATGAGTTGTCATTCAAATAAAGATCAAATGACGAAATTGTATACTGGATAAATGTGTCACTAACTTGGATTCCCTTATAACATTAAATTAATTCCTTGGGACATTATAACTGACAGCAACCTTATCTTTCAACCAACTTGTCAATCAAACGAACAAACACTATTTTGAATATCGCCAAATGAAGGTATACTAAATATAGTAGGAGTAGTCACTATAATGTGATAATCAACTAGTTGAATTTATATAAATTTACGACAAACAAAAACAATTGGAATAATGTCGGTGCAATAATGTTACTGGTTAATTCGTTTTACATAATATTTCAATTTGTTTCTGTATTGTGGTTTCCTTTTTCTGGTGAAGTGTACAGTTTATTGAGATAATTTTGAATAAGTTAGATATGAATAGTTTTTTGATCAGTTTCTATGTTTCTAAAAATATACTTCTAAATAGTTGAAAAATGATAGTATAATATAGTGAGTAACAGTTTGAATTTAAATTGGTCCTTACGGTGAGAGCATAAGTACAGAAAATCGAAAATTTAAAACATAAAAACACCATCTAGATTTAATTTAAAATTTGACAAGATGTTTCATGAAATATTTCGTGTATTTTTATTACAAAAAAATCACCCAAAAAATAACGAAAACTATATTTTTGCAACAATTATATTATGTCATCTCTTGCTGCAATACGGGCTTAAAATTAAAAAAAAAACAATAATTAAAATATTAATAGGATATGTAGGATATGTGTAAAAGGTATGTTATAAATTATAGTTTGCACCAGTTCCTTTACTCTAGTGTACTTTGAGCTACTTCGTTCACACACACCTTCAAGTTTAAGCACTTGCAATTAGTGATATTAATGAATGGTGTGAATTCCTTAGAGGCATCCTTTTGTTATATTTGTCTCCTGTCATTAGTAGTGAACCAACCATTTATGAAACAGCTACTTATATTATTAAAAATGAATACATCTTTAGAACTCCTAAAGATAGTATGAGTTACTTATTCCGTGTAAAATATTAAGAGGTGGTTAGAGATGGGACATCGATAAATTATTAATTATTTTACCTATGTATTAATAACATATTTTACGTAGGGGGGTATGAGGTAAACATTTTTTATTTGATGTCCCAGTATTACGTATCTAATTCTATGGTCCCCAAATTATATTTTTAATACAAACAATTTTATTAACTCATTTCACCTTTTTTGGTTGGTATATGGTGAATTGATAAGTAATTCCTATTGAAGATCAGATGTTACCAAATATTTTGATAGGAGTATCAAATTTCCAAGATTTTTTATATAGATAACGAAATGCCTATAAATCATATTAACATGAATATGCGGCAAAATATTTGTTAAGATATTTTAAACATTTTTAATCTCGTTAAATACACACATATTAAAGATATTCTTAATAAATGAATTATTTTATCCAACTAATTTATAAAAGTTGATAAAACATAATTTCAAATTATTGTTGATTTATTCCATTGCAGCATTAGTTAAAGATTTATTGTCATGATTATTTTTGTTTCGATTTTATTTTATTTAGTAGGTATATTATTGTAGTATAAAATATTATTCCATGTTAAGTGTAGGTACTTGTATAAAAAACAATATAAAGTGAACTTATAAAATATTACCAGATACCAGAAAATCTTTCGTTCTCGAGTCTTGAATATTAATAAAAACTACGTTGCACGTTAATAATGTGATGATATTTTCACAGCATGACAAGTATTTTACAAATAACGTGAAAATATGTAAAGCGTTAACATTTTCTGGATTTGGTATTTAAAAAATAACTAACATACATTTCACGAAATTTTATATCATTTAATCAGTGTCAAAACTACAGATTTTTCCGGATTTTCTTTGTGATTTTCCTTGAGAAATATGCGTATGTTAAGGATAGTATATTTTTTTCGTATAAAACGCTTATTTAAATAATAATAGAAGCAGATTTTGTATCCATTGTATTTGATACGTTATGGAAATGTATAACCATCACAATTCTAAAACATATTGTATATAATCGTAACGGATGATGCGTGGTGAGGGTAGGTAGTCAACCATAACGTTGTAATATCTTGAACCACACGTACCACAGTGTGATTAACAGCCATCATATCAGATACGTCGTACTATATCATCCGAGAGCTGCCTAAAATAACCTAAAATATGAACCCAAAATAACACACAGGCAACCTACAATTGGCCCACCACCCATCCACCCACAAACAATTTATATTAAACACGAGTACTATTCGTACTTTTTGTATTATTAGTATTTACTACTATTATCTAGTAATTGTTTTTCATTTTCATATTGTGCACCTACCCAATCTTAAATATTAAAAAAAAAAATCAAGAATCAAGTACTTCTCAAAGACCACGTTCGTTTTGCCACTGTCTGGAAGCTTACCAGAGCATTATATTTAGATATTTAAGTCGTGAGGTGTGTGTTGTCGGAGTTCACCTCTGAACCATCACACCTCGGGAGATCACGATTCCGCCGTAATTAATTATATAGTTTCACTATAGCTGGCAATTAGCAGGGTTACCCGTCTATTAATTCGAAATAATGGTTTTCAATAGTAATTTTCCTAGGTATTGTTATAGTCATCTTCATGTGATATGAATATGAAATCTCCATAACTTTATTGAGGTTAGCCCGTCAAGTGTTCTATAGTATTTATTAGCGCTACTCAGTGACGTGGTCAGAAATGTAAATGAAAAATGACTGTAGGTCAGCCTAGTTCACTCGAGGCCACTCGTATAACATCGGCCGACAATATGATGTGTATTATTAGACAGACCACAGACGCTTAAGACTTATTTAATCGAAATTTCATATTTTTAATTGCAATTTAATTGTAAATTTCATAAACTCCGTTTCAATAAATTGTCATAAAAATGGTTTTAAATACAGCCCATCTACAAGTCTTAATACATTAATTATAATAAACGAGTTTATAATGATTTCATATTTACAATATTTTATACTACATATTATTTACAATATTTTTTTATTTATAAGGATTATTCCAATTACAATTAGTCGGATACTTGAATGACATACTGCTCATGTACCTACCTACAAAGTATAAGCATCTTAAATTGTGTCCTTATTGTACATTGTAGAACATAATAAACGCGTTCTGTACAACGCACCAATTATTATGTACCTTTATGTATTTATAATGTCTTTAATGTGTATATACCTACATAGTTTATTCTACCTAAGAACCAATCCCTCGAAAACTAATGATACATAATAAATAATAGAATATAAGTAAGTGTAAAAAAAAACGTTTTTTAATCATCCTTATGGTTAAAGGTAGGTATATAAAAATAGTTTTCTGCAATCTAATGAACATTTATTATCTATCCATATTTAATATAATCTACTAAATTTAATAAAGCAATATGTTCAAGTTTACGAGTGTACGTCTTGTAATATTCATAATTATGTTGCTATAGAAAGTGATACAGTATAAATTTTAATTTTGAGCTGAAAACAACTATTTTTTCTAACCAATTTTTTCACAACTTTTGCTTATCGCTATAGACGCGTAAATCAATAAATAAAAATAAAATATGTACGAATAATAAGTCTATAATTCTCAATTCATTTAATTTCTAACAAAATGAAGAACACTACTAAATATTTTTCCATTGCGCTATACACAAAAACATAATATCTATGATTCCTCAATTTACCTTTCGGAGTATAAATATCTAGTAGCATGGTACATTTATTTTTTTTCTCTGGCTTTATAACCCTACAAGGGTTGGTTTTCAGCACTATCCATTGGTATACTTTAAGTCTTTCCAAATCCCGTGCAGTCACATTTTTCTGTGACTCCCTTGGGGTTTTTCTCCAGAATTCCAATTCATGTGACCACTTTAAATGGTGTTTTCATCGTTTCTGCTCATAACATGTCCAAGGTACTGCTACTTTCGAACCTTTATACATTTTGTGACTGATGCCATTTCTATTTTCTCATGTAGTTTCGTATTCAATTCCGTCCAATACATTATTGTCAAATTGTTGGCCACCACAAATCACCCACAAAATTCTACTCTAAACAATGCTAAGTTTTTGTTTTGTTGATCTGACATCAAAGTTCTTGCCTGACACCTATAATTGAACGCCGAATCATAAGATATTTTTTGAAAAAAACATTTCAATTAAAAAATGTGGAGAGTGTACGAACTCTCAGCTTTTACAGTGCCCTTACCTATTTTTCCTGCACCAACCACTATTCATAAGTATCTACTTTGTATGTACACCATGCCAAGTAATTTAAATTTACTTACCTTTTTTTCGAGAGTCCAATCGTTTATGTTATTTACGTCAGTTTCAATATTCAATAGGTCTATAATTGTTGCAGATCTTCTCCGCATATTTTCCAGTCCTATTCGTTCCACTGATAGATCTTGGTTACAGACAGCTTACACAAATCTAAAACTGAAATATGATTTGGTTCATTAATATTTCAGTTGGCTCTACTAGCATATTTTCAATTATATGATCTATTGGAATTTTGATTAATAACGGATTTTACTTATATCCTTGTTTTAATCTAGTCTCAATTAAATTCTCTAGAAATTGTCTGGTCTGCCCTCATTTCGTATTGTGTTTTGTCTATGCACATTCTGGTCATAATTTTATTAATTTATTTGGTATTTCAAATTCTTCCATTATATTTTAAAGGTTCTTCCAATGTATGCTGCACTACCATAAGCATTTTTGAAATAACAACTTTTTGCCAAAGGTTTTGACGAAATTTATATTTCTTTATTTTTTTTCATTCCAGAAATTTTGACATACCTTTAATGTACACGTGCGCATATTTTTATAAGCATATTTGATTACTTAACATAACATAACATAACATAACTTATAAAATTCAAATGGTATGTGTCTGAGTTAGATGTCATGTAGCTATATTAGGTTTGTTGTACATTTTTTTTTGGTTTCACATCCGTTAATGATTTTTTTTACCATTTGATATTCAAAACTTCTTACTTGAAACAAGCTCATAGCATTTCAAGTAACAATCTTGGAACAAATTATATGTCTAACGTGTAATCTGTTAATCCATGTCCAAGGCTTGATTTTCAAAACCTGAAGATCCACGTGTAACTTGTGTATCTGACGATGAGAAAACAACTTTCCCCAAGGCAAAATATACTCTAAAATACTATACAATACTATTTGATATCTGTGTATGATACTTGAATGACTATATTATTGAATTCCAATAAATATAGTGTTATGAAATTATGCCAGAATAGTGGTCCCCTACTATTATTGAAAAATAACTGTGATCAGGTGCGACTTGGGTCTACCACTAGCTGTTGTGACTAGAAATAAAATGCATTAGTACCTAAAATTATGTTTTTATTTAGGTGCTAAAGAAATTGGGTAAGGACTTTAATCCAAAATACACATTGAATAAATTTTTTTGTTAAAACCCTTAATGAAAAACAAATAAACATTAAAATGAAAAAAAAAAATAACATAAGTAAATCTCCACCTGAGAAATGTACATAATATTATCAAATCCAAAAAAGGATATCTTATTTTACTTTTAAGTAACATGTACTTTACTATCTAATAATAAATATTGTATTATGACAAATCATTCATTTCTGAATAATATCATACCTAGTTTATAGGTACCAAATTATATTGGACATATTTATTAGAATGTTATATTTTCAACTGTTGATCTATTTTTTTTTAAGAAAACGAATTTTTATTTTATTTCATTTGAAACAATTGAAAAAAATACATAAATCTTCATTCCTTAAATAGGTGACTTACTTCAATCTCATCATAAGGAAATACATCAACATTTTAATATTCAGCACTCTTCCTGAACAGTTTATCTTCATTGTATTCGTCTGTAAATGCTTAAGCACATTTATATTAAATGTTTCAAAATTATAGACTGAAAATCGAAAATAAAACCTGAATCAGATTCTGAATAAATAATTTGTATTGTTAGATCAATATTTTTCTTAATCTAAGAAATGTGTTTTTCTTATTAATAGATTATTTTATTCTTCAAATATTAAACGAACCATTCCGTCCATACTTAAAAATATTAAATATTTGATATTTCTTATTCATGATTGAAGTATATACACTATGTATAATATATTATATACTGCATAATGTACTATACACAATACACATACTAGGATTTACGCATTTAATATTTGTATATTTTTTAGTTTTTTGTATTATTGTACAAATGTAAATTACATGTTTAATGATAAATCGTATAAATTAAAACTATGAAATACCTGTGTATTATTTTTTATAGGAAAAAGTTTAATACAATTGCTTCCTACATTTATTTGATATTCATAATTGAATCTTTACCTAATAGACGCAATGTTTGGTTTACATTTTAAAATGCTTATTTTTCATATTCATTTTAAAATAAACACAACACTATAGATGTATTCTGTTTTCAGTTAAAACTTAAATGTATACAGTTTTACCAGCTTGTTTGTTTATTCATCAGTATTTTACTGTAAGACTAAACAAATAAATAGTCTTAATAACCTGATATAAAAAGCTATTGTTTGAATCATCAGCGAACTTCCTCATTTTTATTAATTAAATTAATAACGATCAACTTATTCATTTGTATTTGTGACAGTGAGGAGTATAAATATTATGAAACACTAGGGTTCATTATTAAATGTTTTTATTGTATTGGTTCTCGTATTTTTTTTTTTTTAGCTATACAGTATTGCATAAATACTATCAAGTACAGCAATTCACAGTTTGTTGATTATATTATTTCAGATTTGCTTTTCGGAATGTAGTCTTATGTATACATTTTTACTCAAATTATGAGTAAATGAAAACATATTATATGTGCTTGTCAAACATACAAATATATTAGTATTCGTTATAAATAGAAACATTAAATTAAATTTTTAAACTTATTTATTGTAATACGCATTATATTCGATTCCTACATGTCCTTGAAATGTTTAATTGTTTATTTTTGTATTATAATGTACATGGTAATTTATTCCCTACAAGGAAAAACTACTATTAAACTACTTAATACTAACTAAAAAGTGAAAATTTGAAATTCAAAATTTACTGAATAAAATTGATATCTTCCTTCGACTGGGTTTTGAAAAGGCATAAGCAATTTTATATTATTTTCAAACAAAACCATTAATTTTTGTTTCCAAAACAACAATAAATTATTTAATATTTTTACATTGTTCATTATAAAAATCTACGGAAATATATATATATATATATTTTAATTCGAACTGATTAAAGAGCCACATTTATTATAATAATTTTAACAATATTATAGTTCATTCAAACAAAAAAGAAAATGTAAATATTTATTCTCGTGTAGCTAAAATCTCAGATACCTAATTTATAGGGATAATTTATGTAAATATTTTAAAAGTTGAATAATTAATTTCCATTAAGTATTAAAATAGTAATGTAATTTTTGAAGTAATAATAGGAGGTGGGTAGAAGAGAATACAGTTTGATTCACCAAGTATGCTCAACCACTTTTATTCTTTAATGTATTTATTTAAATTTAGGTTTTTGGAATTTGTCAGTAAACTTATAGACTATGTTTTCAAACGATTTTACTCTCATACAGCTTAAGGAGTATTCTATGGCGATACAATTAGGTTTTAAAAATGAGAATCTCAGTTTTCTACTGTAGGCTTTAATGAGATTACATTTTTGAAAATGTTAAATATTTAAATCGAAATTCTGAATACTTATGAATACTTTCTGAGTTATCAAACTTATTTATGTTCTAAGAAATAATATTCTTTGATAAAAATATGTAATATATTTTAATAAAATATACATAAATAAATACAATGACAGTTTTTAGTAGCTTAAATACGCATTAATAAATTAATATTAATTACTCTGATTTTAAAAACATAATATAGCCACCATATTTTTTGCAATCATTGAAAAAATGGGTGAACTTCTCTGTAGGTATATAATCATTTAGTAGATACGTATACAAGAACAATCATTGTGGGACACCAGCGCCTGGAATTATAATAATAATTATAAATATTCAGTAAATCCTATCTGATTTCGATTAAAATTTTACCTTTTTGCAATTATTATGATATATATATATATATAAATCGATTTAGTTTTACATTTGCATTATTCAAGAACTGGGTTTTTTTTTAAATAATACTGCGAAGGCTATATTAATTTGATATATCACCCATAGTAAAATATGTATTATAGTTTTCTAGTATGTATACATACAATTCCTTTTATTAGAAGTAAATCATGTTCTGGAAAAAATAACGGTAAAAAATGTTGTTAGCAACAGAGCACTGAATATAATGCAACTTATTGAATGGATAATATAAGTAAAAACTGATAATCATATGTAACAATCATTGCTAATAAAAAAAAAAAATAAAAAAAATATACTTTAATAATACGTGCAGATTACAATATCATTATTATATTATTCAGAGTGAATTTTTTTAATAAGGAACTTTTGAAAGTTTGTATTTTGAAAAATTCAAGATGAATGACATTAAACAATAATACTTAATGTTTTATATTTCTCTTATATTATGTTTTCATTTATTCTTATCTGTGGTATTGTGGGTCTTGATTTTTTAATGCCCGGACTAAAGTTTTAGTTTCATATTTGAATCTGAAAACTTTAAAAAAAATGAATATTGATCAAATAATTTTTATCTTTATAAATTAAAATTTAGAATTCAGATCAAGGAAGTGGTGTGCCTAAATAAAGTGATAATATATTATAGGCTTTGAATTAAAATTTGACAATAATTTCACCCGACAAACGAATAATACTTTAAACAAAATATAAAAATAAGATATTCTAACTCCATAAAAAATAAACGTGTTTGAAAAAATTAATGCTTATAAATTAATAACTGATAAGTGATGATTATTATAATATTATAATTTCAAATCGATATTTCGTTTTACAATAGACACTTTACTGTATCGTATAAACATGATCTTAAAATTTTTACAAATTACATTTTTTTTTTTGAAAATTATTTTACCAAGTTACTGTTTTGGTGTATCGTGTATTTTCTCGTACGTTATCTTTTCTATGGATAGCCATAAGGCTGGAAATAAATTATTATTCTTGTGATGGATAAGGGTTAAAAGCTATATGTTATAGTGTATGTCACTAAGATAGATGAAAAATTATTTTTTTATATACGGTTATTTTTGTAGGTATTCATTTTTTTTAAACGTGTACCTACTTGTCCATGATTAGTAAATAAATAAAAATGTATGCATTTTAGAAGCCGTTTACCGTGTTATTACTCGTGCACATTCGCTTTCTACCCAAATTACGTCAAAAAGTTAAAAATTAAATTATTACTTGAATAATTGATGAAATCAATAATTCGATGTTGAGAAAATATCTATTTATTACCTTTACAAATTAAAACAATTTACTTCGAGTTTAATTAAAGGAACTAAAATAAACTATTGACTATAATAACAATTAGGTACATCAATAGTAAATTCCAAAAAAAAAATTTGATTTACTTAATAATATATTTTATTGTAAAACGTTTATTTTTGGGGTCAAATACAGAAAAAGACCAATTCTGCAAAATGTTTGGTTTAAATGATTCTTAAAATGCAAAATAACTTTTTATATATATACATATTACACACATTTTTACATATATATTTATGAAAACATATTTTTAGTATTTAAAATATGATAATTTTAAACTGACTTAGAATATCTTTATTTGATCTAGCTAAGAGCACATTTACAAATTTATTAAATGCAACTAATTTAAAATATCTTGTTTTATTACAATTCATTACAATTTTAATTCAAGAAATAATCTTATGATAGGTTAGATGTTATTTTTTATTACTTCAATTAATACATTTATACGATATTATATTTTATAAAATATAAAATATCAATCAACTTATGTGCATGTGTTAATAATTGTAAAATATAAATATACATACACATGATATTTATTAATTGATTATGTACTAACCTCAATACATTTAAGAAATCACTATATAGTCAAATTTAGTATTTTACTATAGTACAATCGTTTGTTTTGACTTTTTGAGATGTTTTAAAATAATCAAAGAGACTGTAATTTTTTTTCTTATCAACAGGTTATAAATTATATATTTTATACAATTAATATTTATTTTTAAACCATGTAATAATATCTTCTTAGGGTTATAATGTTAAATGGGTATCCATAAATAATTCATATTTTTTTAGTATATAATAGTTTAAGTCGTTTTAATATGGATTATATAATGTATACGAACATTGGACAATTTTTATAATGATAAACCGTATCAAACATAGCAACACTTTTAATTACTTTATATTTAAAGCAAACGAGAACCACATTTAATATTCAAATCAGCTACGACTAAGGGTTTTTAAACAAGAAGAAGAAATTATTATGATTAAGTATCTACCTACTTGAAAAAACAACTCTGATTAACTTAAAAATATTATATGAACTACAGTATGAGAAAGTAGATTCTTCTATCGGAGAAGATAAAAAAGGAAGAAAATAATGATTTTTTTTGATTCTTAAAGATTTAATATAATAAATAATTATTAAAATAATATCAAATTTAAGTTGCAGAAAAAAATGATTTTGAGAAACAATTAGCTCTTAAGATTCAACTTTCTCGTGGTGTCACCTGACTTCCCGAGTCACGCTAATAAGTAATAGGCTCTAAAAAAGTAAAATTTAAAAAAATATATGATTTACCTAAACTTTGTGTCCATTTTTAGTCTCTGGCAAAATGTATACCTAAACCTGTGTTCCCCATTATTCTCCCGCTTCTCATTTAAAATTATCGTTATGTTCCTAAACGTATTGCGTCCAGTGAAATAATATTCATTATCGATAACTGAAAAATTAAAACGATTTTAAGATAAACATTATAAATTCACATAAAACGCCATGCATATTTACGTTTCACATGTTGTTAGGTTAATGTAGATATTAATATTATAACACGCATTTGTTAACACTAATTGCATACACTTAGTATGATTTCGTCTAATAAAAAAACAACAAGATTCTAATAAATAATTATATTATATTATAAGGTGACTTTAATGAGCCATCGTGTTTTCCCAACTAATATAGGAAAATGGATCATACTGAGGCCCATCCCTTATCATATACGGATCAATTAATACAGGGATTAATACCTACCATATGAAGGGACGTTATTAGTTTAGTGAACAATAGATTATTTGTTGGGGTTCTGTGCTCCATTATAAGAGCTTCATATAGAAAAAAAATTTAACGAACATTATATATAGGTTATAAATCAATATATTAACTACCGCAGCTACTGCAGGCTATTATTATAGTTGTTTGCTATCACTAAACATTGGAATAAAAATATATTAGAATCAACATATTGCAGAGAAGGTACCTATATCGTTCTTGACACGAAAAAAATGTCATAATATGCGCTAAAGCCCGATTTTTCAGGAAACACGAAAAATATTTTTTTTTAAAAACGAATTGATAATAATCTCAGAAACAGATTTTTAAATTTTTTCTTTATTAATCCTTATTTTTTTTTAAATGAATTGAGTACAAAATTCATTATCTGTAGAAACATTGTATAAATTGTCTGTATTTTACTACATTGAAGGTTTTATTAGATTATATTATTTCTTGCCAAATAAATATGAGGTTTTTTGAATGATAGTTGGTGTCATATTATTGTAAGTTGATTCAGAATGAATTTATTTCTTAAAATATTTTATTGATCAACAGACATCACTTGGTAATTTTTATTTAAGAAACTAATTTAAATTAGAAATAATAATACATTGTATACAATCTTTATATGTTATTATAAGTTATAACAATAAAACAAAATAGGATAGTTAATATATATTTTATTTATTACTACCGCGCCTACCAACTAGGTCTTTGCACTTTATACTTTTAATATTTTGACCAATTACATTTTCTTTGGATCTTATTATTTATAATTATAATACTTATTGAAATTTAGTGTTTTCTTTCAAAAATATTAATTTATTAAAATCTATTAAATGTTTATAAACAATTTTAAAAACTTCTTTAAAGTGTATATAAAAAATAATAATTTAAGTAATTTTGAAAATTTTAAATTGCTTACGGTTCATATAATTTTGAATTACAACAAAATAATTAAAACTGTTTACTAAACAATTAAAACTATACCTACATATTTTTCATATTATTTTTTTTTTTTGAATATTACAAAAATGTATAGTATTAAGTATCAAATATACATCATTATAAATTTGGCCGAAGTGAGTAGAGCGAGATGATGAATGTTAAGGATCTGGTTTCTGTATTATGGTCGACATTTGTTTTTCTTATATGATAATTTAAACAGTCATATTTAAATTATAATGTAGCTTGTATTAGTATAAATTATCTCTTGGAATCTCCAGAGACTTTAGTGTTCTGCATATTATATAATCGGTATTATTGAAGATCAAAAACCCACTGCAGTGGCTACATGAATCTAATTTGTTGCCATATTAATTTGAAAATTAACTATAATTTCTTACTACTATATTCAGTTGTAACTTGTACATAGTTGAAAATCGTTGTAAAAACAAAAATTTGTTTAACTTAAACAAAAAAGTTGTTCTTTACTACATTTATCATTTTCACTGTGTTCAATAAGTAGTTAATTAATTCTAAAATGTAAATGTATTTTTCAGGTAATCCTATCAAAATTTAAGCAATAAGCAAAACGCGTTTTGACTATAACGTTTTTAAAAATTATTTTTATTCATTGCGTAGTAATTACTAATTTATTATTAATCATGGTCTCCAATTACATGACAAAATGAGGGATGATTATTTTTAATCTAGTTTATAGATTAAATACATAAATGTAAAATATCTAAAAATAGCTTAAAAATAGCATAACATTTTGGAAATTTGCATTGTGGGTAGTAAATGATAACTTGATTAATAATGAAATGTTTCCGGATTTTGCAATTAATGTCTTTTAAATTGAAACTAAATAACAACAAACACTGTGTGAAAATATGGAATCGTTATTGTATTTATGAATGTCAAACGATAATGAAATTTGAAATTAAACTTTATAAAAAACGTTTATGTGCATAATATATGTGGCTATACGTTCTACTTTTTTTTTAAATTCTATTATAATAAAATAAATTGTACCAAATTTGTACATCAGCATAAATCGTTTATTTCCTAAATTAAAATAAAAAGTGTTACGAATAATTAACTACTGAATAATTTGTAATTTGTTGTGATTATATGAGGAACCTTATATGAGTTGTATTACATTTTCAAGCTATATGTGACACGATATTATGTTATGAACATAAATTGAAAAAACCTTAAAAGAGTCAAAAATTTAAAATGTTGATAATTCGTCGAAAAAGTATTAATATAATATAACTATAGTTAGTCAAGTTTCTCTATCCCGACTCAAGTTCTATAGTGATTATGTAAATCTAAAAAAAATCGCCATTTTGTACCTGCGTTGGACACACGACCCACATAGCCCTTGACTTGAATTTAAAATATAATATAATCTGCCTTGCAAAAGAACCATTACTGTATTAATTATAAAATCAAAACATTATTTCATCGACTGAGTCATCGAACAGCCTTTTATTGTAACTATAGTAACTAGACTGTATTTATAATGTGTCTTAATAAACGGAGTGTTTTATAGTTTCTCAGACTTTACTTAGAGTTGACTGTATAAATAATAGCGGTCTAAAGATCTTGCAACAAAATCGGTTAGTGTGGAGTGGAATTAGTCGAATATTGTCCCTTTGGGAACAAAACCAAATGTAGGTCCTGTAGGTAGTAAATACTAAATTGCACTTTCTTCGCGTAGGTATAGTAACGAAAACATACAAAATTGAATCGATTTATAATAGCAATTCACTACTTCAGTAAATTTATAACATAATCCTAAATTATAAGTCTGTAACAATTTTTATGTTTCATATTTAGTTAGTTTTGCACCTATTTACAATAATTCCAAATGTAAGCATTCAAAGCATATTTGTACATTTAATTCTATTCCATTATAATATGTTACACATTGTACAAAGTAAAACATATTTACATACTAATTATGACTTTGTGCAAACATTATTATAATGAGTATAATAATATTTAGAGCAAACTTTGTTATCGCAATTATTTGATGAAACAAACGAGCATAATATCAATAGGCATTAAAATATGAATAAACGACATTTAATATTGTAATTTTTAATGATTAATCAATAATGAATAATTTTAAAATTTTGTTGAACATTTCCATTTCTATAAAACGATATCCATTGGTCCATTAATGTAATGCGTTAGTTGTCAGTGCGATTAATAATTACACATATAGTTATAAGTTATAACGAAAGCCGATTATAACTTACTTATAATATACCTATTTCAAGACAATGTGGGCGACTTTTTGATTTAATCGGCTTCGTTTATCAATCATCGCAGGTGCAATCCCTGAGAGGAAGTAGTCCATAACCAACTCTAGAATTGCGATAAAATTGCAATATTTTTAACTGCTTTTGCTCACAATATTGGAAGTTAATACGGTCGAGTAAATCAATAAGTATAGGTAATATCAAGTTAAAGTATACAATATATATGCACGCACATTATGCATATAAATATAGATTGTAAACATAATTATCCCAAGTGATGGGGAAGAAACTACCTACATCAACATAGGTACATTTATGCAGTGATGTATGTAATTCATTACATTTACATTTTTCGTATATTTAATATAAAAATGTAAAAACCGGGCGATGATGGGTATATTACTGTTATTATTATAAGTGCTTATGTTGATGTATTCTATTATACTCCATTAGTCACAACTGCCTATACTTAGGCTTAATAAACCATAATATGTCACTTCTCTGTTGAATAGAAATTATTAAGATAGCCAAAATATTTTTATTTTATTTTTTAAAGTTAGTCTGCTGTAGTAGGTAGGCATTAATTGTTGAGTGTAAATCGTTGCATAAGAAATAATATTATGAGCTGAGGTGTATCAGCCTCTATTGATAAGGATAATATTTTTAAATGTATTTATATGTTTCTTGGTCCTTTGACCTCAGTAATACAGTAGGTCAGACACTAATTGTTTTCATAATTATCACACAGTATGTCTATATTATTAATCATTGTACAATATACTATTTCTGTTAACGTATAAGTTAATACTCATTACATACCATAATATAATGGTATGAATAGGTTCGTGATTTAAATAGCTTAAAATGAGTACGTAAAATATTTTAAACATTTCATTGCAAGTAGATAATATTTATAAATGCAAAGTTTTAAATGTCAATAATTAACATAGTTTGAATTCCAACAAAATAACTAAAATTATGAGAACATAAAATGTTATTTTACGTCTGAATATCCTATTTTTCAACAATTTAACTTAAAATTTAAATAAATAAAAAATTTAACATTCGTTTTTCGCTATTTTTAACTACTCTAAGAATTATTGGTGGCTCATGATGAACTTTACAATTATATCACATTTTCAAGCTTTTTTATGATACTATTAATCGCTCTCCTCAGAATCTAATTTAATTAAATTTCATGTTCATAGACAAATGTCTAGTTAATAGTAATTTACAAAATTGATGTCAACTTCTAAAAAAATTTACTTGACGTGTATAAAAATTAGATATGGAAATGTGTTGTGTATGAGTTGAACGTTGAAGTTACT
>PVMI01044646.1:0-10311 GCA_008528875.1 Aulacorthum solani
AAATTAAAATAACTATAAGAATAAATGTAAAAAATTGATGGTCACCACAGCCATTTGACAGCTTGTAATCTGTAGATGTTATGTTGATTAAGAAAATAATGTAAAATTTTACTATAATTAAAAATATTGATAGTTCAAATACCTAGATTGGTTTAGAATATATTTTGAAAAAATGTAATTTGACACAAAAATAAGCAAAATTTATTTAAAGTATTTAATTCTAGGTAGTATAAATCTAATTTATTGCTGATATACCAAAAGAACAATAGAAAAAAATAGATGCCTACAAAATCCAAACTCTACTAATAATCGTAATAATCAAAGACAAACCAAGTCGGCCAAAAGTGCATTAAAATGAACAACTGCTTCATCATGTTTATGTTGTTCACGTTCATTCTCTCTGTGTTTTAAATGCACTGCTAAAGTACGTTGGACTTCTTTTTCCCGCTCCTTTAGGCTGGCTTCAATACGAGCTTCTTTAGAATCTTTAGAATCTTTAGATTCCTTGAGGTCTTTTAATTCTTCTTTTTGTTTCTCAGGTGACTTATCATCATGCTATAAATGTTTGATTATAATTAATTACTAAAATATTTATTTAAATTGAGGTTAATAATTACTTTTGAGTCAGTTTTAGCAGATGATTCTTTTTCTTCTTTATCACGTTTATCTCGTTTATGACTATGTTTGTCTTTTTCTTTATGTTCTCGTTCTTTTTCTTTTTTCCTTTCATCCTTTAAAATTCTTATATAATCGATAAAAAAATCTTCACGTAACGTACTTGAGTCAACTGCTTTATATCTAGAGTCATGATCTAATTTCTTTTTTATCTCAGGCCAACGAGTATGCCGGTCAATTTCAGTGTGCTCCTTTAATAATTCTATAAACTGCTTTCGAGCCTATAAAATGTATTGACAGAAAACTGATTAGATTAAATGTTAGAAACAATCTTGTTACAAATTACTTTGAATTTGAAATTATCATATAGACAAAACATTCCAAATCATATAACAAATAATCATTCATTTGGTAATCACAACATATTATAAGCAGTCATTAAAAATTATATATAATAATAATAATGGACATAATTACACATTTATAACACAATATATTTTATGAGGAAAAGACTTAAAAACATAAACATTAATATGAGAAATCAAAATAGATACTTACAAAATTAATCAATTAAATAGTATTCAATTATAGTAATTTCAAATCATAAAATATTTGTTAAAATTATAATTTTGATTTCTCACATTCAAAATGCTGAAAAAATATTATTAATTAAGAGATAGTAAACCTGAAAATTAAATTAGTAATGTCAAATATATCTGTAAATTAAGTGAAAATAAAAAAATTGTATATTTTACACATACAGCTGAATTATATTTATCTAAAAATGGTATTTTATTAAAACATTTACGCACACATTATTATATTAAACCTATAAATTATTTGAATTTTAATGATTATTTAATTCTTAAAATAGACAAAAGTATTATATATTTAAACAATATGTTGGCCCAATTTAAAAAATATTGATGAAATAATTTGTATTTGTGTAATTAAAATTTCAAATTTTTTTTTTTTAATACTTTAAAATATTTTAAATTATCATAACACCAATATATGCGTATACAGTACAAATGTAATTAAAAGTACAAACCTGTAAATAAAATCCTAAATGTATGTAATCTAATAAAACTGTCTTAGTAAACATTTATTTAATATAAAAAAAATAATGTAGGTAGACTAAATAATAGTGGAAATCATATAATGTTTAAGTCTTACCTAATAGTATAATACTAATACAGTAGTCATTTATATAAATAACTACATTAAATTCAATATTTCATTCTTCAGTGTCAATCATACAGTCAAATGTTCTATAATATTCATACCAAAAACAACAGAAATACCTAAATCTCATATACAATTTGTTATCATTTTTATAAAAATGACAGAATGTATAATTTCTATAATAATAATACTAAGGTATTTGTATCGTTCAAAATACTATGACTGAAGCGGTGATTAATAAAGAAACCAAAATATACAAAATGTTATTACTTAGCAGCCGGCTTGATTAACCAGTTCACTTTTTATGTTTTAAAGTTAGATAGATTTTGTTTTTTTTAAAGCATGAATAATACTTCGATTTTTCTGCAGTCCATTCTTCTTGTTCTGTTTGGAGTGCACCTCTTCAAAATCATTAAAACAAAAGATCCAAAATTCCTTAATGGCAAGTAATACTTAGTACAGTAAACTTGAGTTATCTGTTTGTATCCAAGTAAAAAAAAAAAAATCCATAAGGTATTACCTCGATTCTGGTGTTTGAATAGTTTGACTGGGTTTGTTTAGCGCCGCCAGGGTTGCATTTAACTATCCATCCTCAAGGTATTACGTTATGAGATGATCCAATTATTGGTAGTGATGATTGTAGAATTGTCAAATAAACTTAAGATTTATGCAAATACAAATATACATTCTAGGCATTCATTCGTGTTTTAAATTTAACAGACCAAAAGTCAACATTCAAATTTCATTCATCAATACATACAAACACTTAATCTCATTTTTAAATGTAACATTTGTTTATGGTTTTATGTTTAAAAATTCCAGTAAGATACATAGATATTAATATCTACTATCTAGATACATATAGAATAATGTTTTCATAATAGATAAGTTACACAATAATATTATAATCAACACACAAGCCCATTTTTTTAATGCAGACAATTTCAGTATTAAAAATAATAATCAACTAAAAGGTAATAAAAAAACCAGTTTTTTTTTTGGTTTTAATACAGAATAATTTTTAAAAGTAGTATGAGATTTAAAACTTTACTTAATCTCACTTGAAAATTTATTTTTTATTTATTAACTAGAATTTTTTTTTTTAGAATTGATTAATTATAATACTGTAGTGTAAAAGTGATATAATTTTGTTTGATAAAAATAAAAATTTATAGTTTTGACTTTTTGAGTATGAACTATTAAATTACATTAAGCTTGAATTAAAGGGTTGAATCATATTCATTAGTTATTACTACATTATTATTTGATAAATACAAGTAAATTGTTACGCTAAAAATTTTTTTGACTTAATTTGATATAACAATCCTTATATACAATTTATTAACCATAATCAAGTAATGTTTTTAAGTGAAGCCATAATATAAATAAATAATGAATATTTTAATTTTAAACCAAACAAAATATTCAGTCATTGCACAATGCAAAAATTAAATAATAACTTAAAAGTAATTTAACTTTTTCATCAGCGAGGAAAACCTAAAATGTTTAATAAAATATGTATAAACCTTTTATTATACATTATTAGTTAAAAGCCTATAAAAATAGTTATATTAACTAATAGTAAAAAAATGGGCTCAAATAAAAATAAACCTGAAATATATTTGAATAATACATAATATAAATTAAATGTTAGAATATTGACAAAAGATCATAAGAAGATCATTAGTAGATTCATTTTTAATTTTCTAAGTTATCAAAAAGAAAACATTTTAATATTGCAATATGAATATATAAATAATTAAATTTTGTCAATATTTAACACCTGCAAATTGAAAACATCTAGAAAAAATTAGTTAAAATTTATTTATTTAAATTCCATTAATACAAATGACACTTTAATAGTTAAATAAATATATTTAATAAATGTTAACTAAATTAAACTATATAGTTTTTGCTTGTACAGTATACTATTTTTTCTTTCTTGTGAACTTCATATTTTATAGTTAATTTATGATTATTGTACACAATTCTATATTCAGAATAAGAGTGTACCAAATGGCTTTACAGTGGACAAAAAACAAGTTGCCAAATCATCTATCCTCACAATAGGCCCCCAGCAATACTAGTACTATTCATCAATCTGTACATTCATAAATTGGTGTACACTTATTCCGAATAAAAGTAAATTTAAAGAAATAATATTGAATATAAATACATTAATTACAAGTTAATTTCAGTAAAAATAGTATCAATACAAAAAGCAATAATTTAAAGTTAGAAATGGTTTACAGTTAATAAAATAAAAATGCTCACTGACCTGTTCACGACGCAACGCTTTTTCTTCCTTTTCCTGCTTTCTTAATTCTACCATGTATTCATTAAATAATCCTTCTCTTTCACGTGATTTTTCAATATTTTTATACCTTTCATCTTTAGAATTTTTGGAACTAAAATCACTAAATGATGTCCTGAAAAAATAAATTTTATAATTCTGAATTTATTTTTTAATTTTTTAACTTTTACTTTGTTGATAGATTTGCTTCTTCCATTAACTGTCTAAAAGCTTCACGTCTCATTTTCATTTTGTTGCGTTTTTCTTGTCTCTCTTCATCAGCACGTTCTTTCACATATTTTTCAAATACTTGCTTTCTCTCTTTAGATGTTAGTAACAAATAGCGAGGATCAAATACTATTTTATGTAATTCCTTTTCCCACGTACTAAAAGCTGAGACCTAAAACCATGAATAGTGTTAAAAATAATTTAACAAATTAATAATAATTTATATTAAAGTACCTCTTTCTCAGATAACATTTCTCTAAATTGTGTTATTCGAGTCTCTAAAGGCACTACTGCTCTTTCTTTAGCTGCTCTCAGTTCTGCTTCCATTGCTGAATCTTTCATTAAGTTAACCTTTGATTCTACATCATTTTTAGTATTATTTATACTTTCTTGTGAATTTTTATCTATGATAAGATATTGACAGAATAATTTAATAATATTTTAAAAGTATTATTTATGTTTAATAAATTTACCACCATCAGCCTTTGTTTTTTTAGTTGGTGATTGTCCTTCAGCACTTTTTAATGCTTGAACAACTTCCGGTGGATTTGACACCATTTTGTCAACATCAGCTCTTCCTTTAAGATCATCTGGTTTTTCCCATACTGATGTTCTAGTTGAAGGTTTAAAGAAAAATACACGACCATCTCCTGTCCATACTACACACCTATAAATGTAAGATCAAAAACATTTAGAATTTTATACTTATAATTGAAATTAAAACAAGAAAAATATCCCATTTGACATGCGAAAAATAGTTTGTTTATATTTAAAACTTTCTTATCCACCTCATACCTAACCAAATTTTTGTAAAATTTAACTAATATATTTATTATTATTCATTTTCATAACCAAGCTCATTTTTTTTTTTTATTTATAATCGTTTTAAAATAATAAAAATGATTATAAATAAATGTATTTTATCAGTTTTTTACTTCATTTATTGTATTAGAACATTAAGAGTTTTTTTTTTTACTCCATAATTATTTATTTGTCTAATCAACGATTATTTAAAGATAATTTTTTTTTCATAAGTTACATATTTTTTCTTTTGATAAAGTGTTTTATGTATCTTTAGTTACAACATAAAACTTATGGTAGAATATCATTACAGTAAATGTATAATTTTACATAATAAGACTCACCAAGGAGTTCCTTCCACAGGTGTACTAGATACAGGTCTAGTTTTGTCTTGAACTTTTAGTTTTTCTAACACTTTAGGTTTTTCGTCAATTTTACTTTTTTTGTTAGGCTCTTGAAGTTCTTCGTCTTTTCTTTTAAATGAACCAATATCTGAATTTGAACCATTCATTAACTTTAATGGGAAACCCATGTCTATTTGAGAATCCGACTTCTGTTCCATTTTTTGTTCAGCTTCCTTTCTTAATTGAGCGGCAGCAACTTCTCTAGCCACTGAAATATAAATTGACGTACAATATGATAATATTAAGTAGCATAAAAACATTTAATAACTTTATTTACTCACTATCAAGATTTCTGAGAGCCTCGGGTTTCTCCCAAACCGATTCTGATGTTTTCATACTATAATAATACATTCTTCCATCAGGTGAACGATGTTCTGACCATTCAGCAGCATTTGCTAAAATTACTGGATCTATCTAAAAAAAGGTAGATAAATATTTTAATACTTCAATCATTGTTTTGGCTATTAACAATATTAGAACATCATACTTTGCTATTAAGTTCCATTCCAGGCATCATCATAGGTGGAGGCACAAATCCTGGCGGCATCATACCCCATGGAGCTGCTTGTGGAAATCCTGGAGGTGGCATACCAAATGGTGGTGGTCCACCAAATGGCGGAAAATTAGGTGGAGGCATCATGGTATTAGGAGGCATCATACCAGGAGGGGGGCCCATCATTGAAGGCATCATTTGACCAGGAACTCCACCTAACGGAGGTACTCCAACATTTGGAGGATGCATTAAAGGAACTTGTTCACTATCTAAATCAAATAAATTACAATTTTATTTAGCACCTAATTAAAATATGTTTTACACAAAAAAATATTTTTACTATGTGATTTGTCTTCAATATTTTTCATTTCAACATCATTAGGAGTTTGTTCATTTTCATTAGGTTTAACAAAGTTATTGGCATTTGGATTTCCAAGATGTTCAACCTGAAAAATGATTAAAATATAATTACATTCTTATTTTATATTGTACAACTTTAAATCAAGATACCTGTTCTTGAGAAATGACAGTGATATTAGGACCCGATGGTTTATCCCAAGTTGTTTCACGTGTTCTAGCATTATAATAATATGATTTTCCATCACCGGCTTTAGTTTCAATCCACACTTCTCCAGACATTACTGGTGGTGGGCCTTGGGGTACTCCACTATTTGGTGGCATTACAGGTGGCATCTTTAAAATTTCAAAGGTATACACAATTAATTTAGAGATGACAAAAATACAAACGTCTATATTTAATAAAAATTAAACGTGTACGATAATGAGCATAATCTTTTTTTAAGTAAGTCATACTTGTAGTAATGAAGGCAACTGATTTGCTGGGGGACCTCCAGTCTGACCATTTCTATCTTGTTCATTAAATGGTGGTGCTTGGTTTTCTCCAAATTGTGGACCTCCTTGAGATATTGGAGGTGGACCATTCATCATATTTGGAGATGAATCTTGAGGAGCACCATTCCAGTTTTCATCTGCATTTTCTGAGGACCATCTACTTCTTTGAGGTTTAAAACCTCCATTTGTGGGACTATTAAAACCATATGAACCACCACCTCGATAATTAGAAGATGCTTTAGGATTGTTGTTACCAAACCCTCCAAATCTTCCAGCTTCATTACTTCCTTTACCATTATTCCAATTAGGCTCATTTCTATACTCAGAAGATCCATAATTGTTATCGAATTGACCATTACCATCTCCAAATTCCCTATTGAAGCATGAATGATAAGAATAGAAGATTATTAGTATACATATAAAATATAGGTAGGTTACATTATAACCATTATAAATACCTGAAAGAACCTCTTCCATTATCATCAAATGATTGTTCATTTTCAGAATTTGGATGTCCATTTTCTTGATCATATGAATCATCCATTGACTCATGATTGTTAGAATTCATGTTATCCTGTCGATTTGAGTTCATATTACTATCTTGATCATTAGAATCTACATTGTCATTTTCAAACGAAGTCATACTATTTTGAGCATCATTAAATTCTTGCTGTGTTGAATCCACTATTGGATCCATTAAATTAGAATCGGCCATCTAACTATGAAGTAATATAGTTCAAATTTGATATTATAACAACAGATATATAATAGATATTTACAGCAAAAAAGTGTATTGTTGATAAAATAAGTTTGCAAGTAAACTAGTTGCAAGACTTTTAAAAGTTGCTGATTGGCACCTATCTGTGTGATGATGTATATATTGTGATTTATACCTAAATATTTTGTTGTTTTATGCAACTAACAGTTTAAGTATTGCAATGAAAAAAATTCCATCTTACACTTTGTTCAAGAGATAACTAGCACTAAACTTAAATTAAAAACAGTCAAATTTATTATGTGCGTTACCAAAACTATTTGCATTATATTTTTATTTAGTAAGTAGATATGTTAAAATAATAGTTTAAAGAATATTTAGCAATACCTACTTACAATATTTTTTTACTAGTTTGATTATCAAAAATTAATAAATCGTCACCTATACCTACATTGTAAACCCATAATAAAAGAAATTATATTAAATTTAAATTAAATTATAAAAGAATATAGATAGGTAAGTTGTACCTACTAAACAAACTTTATAATTTTTTGTTATGGAAGTACTGAATATAATTACTAATAATTAATAATTATATTACTATAATTATCATAGTATCTGAGTATTATCTATTTAATAAATTAATTAAAATAGGTTAATATAATTTTATCTATGAATATGATGGATGATCTAGGTTTCATTTTTGATAGAAAATTGTTTCTGTTCATACATAAAAAATATGTCCTATAAAGTACTTAAATGTTTGGACTTGGTCAAGTGTTGACTATAGAGCATTGATTATAAGTTATCTGCCTCTACCTACTAAGTCTCAACAATTATTAGTTCAGTCTTGGAGTATGGTACAGTAGTCTAGGATCCTATTACTAATGCTGACAAGTGTCAACTTAAGTGTCTCCAGCAGAAATTTCACAAGTTGTATGCAATTTTTTTTAAGGATTGAATCCTATTCTTCACACTCTTGATTAAAAATCATTAGCTGATAGAAAAGTTAAGAGTAATCTAGTGTTTTTTTTTCTAAAATTATTAATCCTGATATTGATGCTCCAGTAATATAAATTGCTCCTTATTGCAATTTTTGCGATTTCCATTCATTTTTTATTCCTGTTTGTTCTATATATTATCTAAAAAACATTTTTTTGAGGTTGGCGTAACTAGTCCCTGTCATTCCTCATTATTAGGTTATGGGTATTTAGGGTATTTTTTATTATTACTTTTATAAATATTATTGATTATAGGTATAACAATTATTGTATTATTTCAATATCATTTTCTTACTATATTTTATTATTTTTTTTTTTTTTTACAATGTTTTTAAATTGCTAAATCTTGGTTTGCCTGTTTAACTAAAACACATTTTGAATAGGGTTCATAATGTATGTATACACCTTATACATACAGAAATAACATAGGTAATGGTAATTGAAAAATTAGTTGATAAAGAATAAATTACATGTTCCAAATTTTACCTAGAATAATGCTACCTACAAATAAAATAAAATAGCTTTAAAAACTATTGTTTTGATATAAGGTAAAAATAAGTTCTTACAGACAACGATATTGATTTAACAATTAAATAAAACATTTAGATTTTTTAAATACTACCTGATTTATTTATTAGTTAATATTAAATAAATAACAGCATTATAACATTACCTTAAGATGTTAACAATCAATTGAACAATGACGAAGTTGGTTATTTCTGTGCGAATTCAGAAATCGACATTAATACGAAGTACACGTACTAACAAACACTTGTTTAAAATTCAAAGTAAATATAATAATTGTTAGAAGAGGTTCGCCGATCCACGAAATAACATAAAGTAAATAGCAAATAGCAATAGTATGGCGTAGGTATTATAGTAGGCACTAAAAAAACTTTTAATTTGTCATGCCAGAACCATAACAATATAGGTACCTCGGAACCGTCCGATGTCGAAACTGACGGAAGTAGACAGTACAGTACTACAGTGTACACAAACCTGCGAACAGTATAGGCACTTGGGAGGAGTGAGGATTGCCATAATGCCGTGAACTATGAAGCCGTGCTATTCAGGTCCTGGAGTGGATACCTCGTGAGGACAGTGTGGGAAACAGATTAATATTAAAAATTAATACCGTACAAATATTTGTTAAGAAAAATATTGTCATGCATTCCATGTTATCAACAATTTTTATTTCAGAACTCAGGTTATGTTTTTTAGATAAATAATCAAATATTCCAATGTTGAATTATTGTTTTAACTTGATTTGCGAACTGTGAAATCGAAAATTTAATTATTACGAATCGACATTGTGTATAGACATACAGTATTGTTCCGTGACGGTGAACCTTATAACATCGCATGATAATTTATATTGTCTAATGTATAATATTATGGCTATTTTCGAATAATCATTTTACGTTCGTGCTTATAGTTATTTTTTATCTATGTATTCAAATAAATCAAATGCGTGAAATGTGTATTTAGATTTTAGAACAAAACGTTTTCGTTGTCAGTTTCGAACAATCAATTTTTTAAGTGTTATTAAAAATTTTAACTTGAAGTTTAAACGTAAATGCTTAAATTTTGTTCGTGTAGAGTAATTTGTATATATTAATAATGTATGACTCTGTAAAAAAATTTGTTTCACGACACAAACGTAAATTAATAATCAGCAGTGCGTTATTTTGTAGTACTGCGTATGTAGTTTACACTATAAAAAA
>PVMI01044650.1:0-10752 GCA_008528875.1 Aulacorthum solani
TACATAATATATAATTATTATTATACATAAAGTATTTGTTTAATTTACATAATTACCTGAATTAAACTCAAAAATACCTATTTATATTGAAATTTGACAAAACCTTTAAGAAATAATTAGTTATTATAGAGAGTGCTATGAATCTATGATGCGTTTTTGATGTTGTAATAGTTGGTACTAAGATTTACAATTCTTAAAATACTTCAAGTATCTGACTTTAAATATTAGTACTGCAAAATAATTTAATTTTAATTTTTTCATTGTGTTTCGAAGGACCTTTAATATTTTATGATCATACGAGAATCAATGTATTATAATTTACACAAATTACAATAAAATCTACTCGAGTGAAGTTTAAAACAAAAACAATTTGGTATTATAATTCTTGTTATGATATTAATCACGAATGTCATATTGTCATTGGCTGTCATAGATTTTTCATTGTCCTTAATAAATTTAATTTTAACTATATTTTATAATTTGACTTGAAAATATCAAAAAAATGTTTATATTTAATATTTTAAATATTATTATCTAACTACATGGGAATCAAATATTTAAAATAATTTAATTGTCGTTGTTACATTTTTTACTATTTTGTAAAATGTAAATACAACTTTTTGATTTGCATAAAGTTAAACTATTAACAGAATATACTCAAATTCAACGTGCTATTTTTATGTTTTAGTTGTTTTCATATCATATGATGCATGTATATTAGTTATATATATATTAAAAGCATATACCTATTTCAAAACAACAAATAGTGCCACTAACGATCTCGAATTGAAAAAAACAAACTTCACGACACATTCTACTTTTTTCAATAATTAGTATCGTATTGCATTTTGTTTACAAACCATAATTTGTACTATAATTGAACAATAAGTTTATTGAACCAGTAATACATTACAAGCATAAATTAATTCATGAAAATTTTAGCTAGATACCTAATTATAGCGATTTCTGTAAAGTAAAATATCCAACTTCATTATTATTTAGATAATACTAAGAATAGGTACTAATTGAACAACTATCTCAGTTAGAATTAATACTGACCAAGCCTGTTTTAAGACAATCATTTCAATCATTTCAATCATTTTAAATAAAGCACACTTGTAAATTTCAAACGGAAAATACACACGAATACAATGTATTGATTTAAATCATATAATATTATTTCTCAAACAATAACAAACTTCAACACAAACAATACAGATGTTATTTGTCAAGTATTTCATTCTAAATGCACTGAAATGTGATTAAAAAAAATTAGCATTACCACAAGCTCTCTATGTACAAAGCGATATGTATATCAAAAATGCATTCACTCTAGGCAAAAGCCTACCTTATATTCTAGGCGCATCCTGCAGTTTTCTGTTCGCCTATATGAACGCTGGGCCTAAAACATTAAAATGTAATGTTATTGCAAAGTGGGCTAGATAACTGATGGATCAAACTATAAAAATTACAATAAAATCTGAAGGTGTATAATTATCTTCACTCAAACATTGTGAATTATAACCGGTCAATAAACTGGAATTAAATTTTTTATTTTAATACGATTAATTACAATAATATTATAAAAACAATAAATGTTTTAAACTAAATTCTTGATAAAGAAATTTATTATAGTTAGTATGAAAATTTCTCTATGAAACAGATAAACAATAATCATTTATTAAGGGTTATGATTTGTGAGTTATGACCATTGAAATTAAATTATAATTTTAGACATAAAATTATAGTTTGTTGTTTGTTTGTTGTAGGTACCTACAGTCTAGCTACTGTATAATTATTATACATTTAAATTATACAGCTGCTTAACTTTAACAAGTTTTAAATCAAAAACTTCATGGTTTACGATCTTTACTATGTATACATTTGGTTCACTATAACAAATAAGTGTTTATCATACATTTTGATATGAAATTTACTCATAATTTAATGTATATTTATATTTAATTAAAATCACTTAAGAAGTTGTCATTAATACAAAAAATGAGATACAACAGCTGAGATATAGCTTACATTCCATAATAAGTAAGAGGTTTTTCATTATAAAACTTTTAAACTAAAAAATCTAGCGAGGAGTGTGATGTGTGCAATGTGCATGCTAATTGATTTTGGTTTCTATACGTAAGGTATTTCCATTTTAACGACATAAATAATTTCATTGAACTTATCCAAAGCCTAAAATCACAACAGGTATATTATTGTGTATTATTGTACCTACTCCATGTTACCTATACACTATAATATATGCAGAGTGTGGAAATATAAAAACCATATTTTATATATTTTTATCAACAGGTATCATTCAGGTTTTCATGAAATGCCGAATAATAATCGATTGTGCGTAACTATTACCTAATACGCGTATATTCGATCATCCAATGAACAATAATAGATTATAAATAATATTATATTACTGAAATAAATACCATATATCACAATGTGGTTTTATTAATTTGGATACTGAATTCTCAAACATATTATAATATATTCCTGCAAGTTGCTGTAGTATTTCATTTTTATTTCAATACCAAGCTTAACCCAAAAATAAAAAATAAAACAAGTGAAAATGGCAGTCGAGAACAACTCTTTCTAAATTATTTATAAACAATACTACATAGAGCACGGGAGAAAGACGCTTTTCTTGTGGAACATAAGAATACACATAATTGATAACAAAATCGATACCAACTATTCAACAAATTCCTTACAGTATTGATACCAACGTTGATTCTGCTAAAAAAAATTGTAATATCACCAATCTTTTAAAACGGTGGTGTCGGTTTGTGGGCATAGTTACTGCAGCTAATTTTTCAATAAAAAGAATTAGAATGCTTTATTTAGATTTTGCCATATTAGGGGATTTTTTCCTACATCATGCATATACCAGAGTAAATATGTAAGATTCTAAGAACATTATTAGTAATAATATGGAGAGTTTGAAATTAAAAAACTTAAATTTTATTTTATACAGCAGACCACCACTTGCACACCGTACAGTTATAATAATGGTTTGAAAATATTTAGTTCTGTGACAATATCACAATAAAAATTTGTGAACTAACTATTTGGTATTGTTAAACAATAATATTTTTTTGTGTGTTTAATAAGAACTTTGAGTTAACCCCTTGTAAAAAAATAATGTCTTAATATTTTGGTTTTGTAAGATTTGGAATTTGTATGTCATTAAAAGTAACATTAGACCTTTGTCTCAAGAAAAAAGTTATGAAGACAGATGATTTGGTCACTGAAATATGCCATTTAGAGAATCAAATGAATAGTTTGTTTAATTTTTGACAGCAATGACTGTATGTAATAACTGTAACTGAGGGTGTTATTAAGAGTTGGTTGGTCTGAAGATTAAATCGGTAAAAGCGAAGAGCCGAAATTGCTCCACAAGGGACAATTATATCACTCATTTTAAAATTGGAGGGGAGATGCAACTCACCTAAACATTTATAATTTAGTAAATACTAAACACACCAATGATCAGTAAAAAAAATTTAAAACTCATACTCCTAAGTATATAAAAATGTACAAAGTATACCTATGAAATTCGAAATAACATGTACCAATATTCCTATAATCAATTATATGATGACATTGTATATTTTATACATAACTATTACTGAATTTTGCTAAAATTATATTTTGGTTTAGTTCTTATAACTTGGAACTCTTCTATCAGTTAAACGAAATTGAAGAGATAAGATTTTTTAATTTATTTTTTATCGAGGAAATGTTAAGAAAATATGTGTACATCAAAAGAAAAGTAATTGGTCAAATACAAACACTTTTATCAAAAAATGTGCAATTTATAAGCTAGAAAAAAACATTACGAATATATAGTGTCTAATTTTAAAAATATGAAGAATCAGAGAAAAATAAATTTAGACTAGGTATTATCAGGATTTCAAGGCGAAAACTATCGTATAAAACTTGAAGAAAAAAATTCGTTACGTATTTGTAATTTGTATTTTACCCATTAAACATTATATACATCGAAAGCAATAAATAACTACGAGTTGGTGATAATTTAACATCACAAGTTATGGAAACACATAAAGTAATGGATTGCGTCTGATACATAAATATATAATATTTATACATTGATATAAAAAAAATCTACCACGGTAAAGAAAAATTCACCTTATAATTTATTATTGTAACTTGTAAGGATTTTTTTTACCTACTTAATTTTTAAGTAAGGGGTTCTATTGGTTTTCAAGAGAAAAACAACGTGGGAATCATGGGTATGATTACATTTTTAAAATTCAGTGGTTTAACATTTAATGTTAGCAATATGTACCTATTTTTATTTTCACCAACTGTTTTTTGCTCAAAAACTACATTTTTTACATTACTTCCAGGCTCAGAGGGTTATAAATCGTAGATGATTTATTTTTCAACAGGTTAAGAAATAATTTTCTGGATTCAAGAACTATCGCACTCTGCTACAGGGCTAATGTTAAATATCAATTCACTTTTGAATTTAGTATGGAAATAATATTTGTACAAGATGATTTAATTAAAATACAAAAGGAAATTTAGATTTAATTATAATTTGTAAATATTAAAACAATTCCAAGATCTATTCTGACATGGGTCTAAAGCCTAAGCACAATATACTTAATTAATACTTTTGTGAAAATATTCAATAAAAAAAAGTTAAAATTGATATAAATAACCTATGTTTTTTTCCCCAGGATTTCTGGGATAGGGTATTTATGATCGATAACCAATTAGTGATCAAGTAAACAATCTAAAAGATTTTTTAACTAGTTGTGAATGATATTAAAAAATAAATAAATTTTCCGTTGAACTAATATTGACTAATCGCAAATATTATACCTCATAAATTATTTTTAATTTAATTTAAATAAAATATTTGTAAATATTGATGTAAGCTATGGCTTAAAAACAAGACATTTTTCGAAAATGAATTTTTTAATCTTTAATATAATGTGCAGATTAAAAACAGGAATAAAAAAAGCATTATTTTAGAAGTGTGTACTTATTTCAATTTAATGTGACCCTTCATCCGTGTTGTCTTGCGTGAATAAATCAATATAGGTAGGACATAATAGCTTTCTGCATTTTTAACCCGATTAAAATTATATATTTATATGTACCTACCTCGTACATAAATACTGAAATTGAATGTGCCTATTTGTTTTTGACGTCAATGAAAGCTGACGACGACGTTTTCAATTATCTTAGATGATACAAATTAATATAATATAAATTAAATTAAGATAATTTCAAAAAAAAAAATCTAAATCAATGAAAAAAGGGTTTGCAAACCAATTTAAATTACGTTTGACACGTAATATAAATCAAGAGGTTACTAGCAAATTATACCATTAATCCTATAAATTAGTTGATCAAGAATTTGTGTAAAAAACAAAATTACTTAGATACGGAAATGTAGTATTAGACAATGCTTTAATTAACTTCATATATAATGTGTTCTTCAATTAATATGTTTAGACTGTTCTATTATGTTCACAGCTAATAGTTTTTAATTAATCCATGGCCATCCAAATTCAATAATAAACGACATATTAAAATAAATATTAAAACATATACAACTATTAAGCAAACGTGGCATTTTTGCAAAAGTTCAAAAATATGAAATCTTAACAAATAAAATATAAATGTTCGTTTATTTAGTTGACTATAACAAAACAATGCATAATAATAACTAATAAGTAGCCAATGTAGGTATTTGTATTTTAGATTATAAACGAACCTATGTATGTACATTGATTTTTAAATGATATGTGTTTTTTTTGTGTGTGAGTGTTTACGATAATTAATTGAAATAATGCTTCAGAAATAATTTCTGTTAGGGACTTGAATCTAGTTGGTGCATTAAAGAACTCAAAATAGAAAATTTTTAGTAGCTTTTAAAAGCATCGTTAACTGAACCAAGGATAAAGAGTATACATTTTCCTGTTTTGGGCTTTTTCGATAATGCGGCTATCTTTTTATACACAGAACAACCGTAGTAAGATGAAGTGTGAGTTCCATACCAACGGGTGCATTTAACTAGAAGGTTGTATTCTTTTGAGCACTTATCCGATCTGAAGCAGCAAGGTTTGTTAGAACAATATGATTTATTGGGTCAGAAATATACCTGGCAGTTGTGACATTGAGGTGGACCAAAGTTTTTCAATCAAAACTAAACCGTGAAGAAGCTCAGAGACATTAAAAATATCTGAATTATTATTTTTGTGTTGAGGTCCACAATAAATAATGGTAATAGCAGATTTTATCTTTTGAAATTTTAGACATGTTTCACCGAGTTACTCAGTTTGGTTAAAGCATCCAAACGAAATAATTACTTTTAACTTTTTGACCCAAACGAGTTATTACCTATTTAAAATATAAAAAGAAAAATCTATAATTATTATAATTACAATTATTGAGAGGGTTTATATAGATTGATCACTGATAAGAATAATATAAAATTATTTATTATTATGATACTTATAATTTAAATTTATACAATAAATAAATAAATATCATTATTGTTTACTTAAACCTTGTGTATGTTTATACATTTCGAATGATATATAATACGTTTTTTTTTCAATAAATTTAGTTTATGTTTAAAATGACGAATGCACATAATATGCACAAATGTAATAGGTATGTGACCATTTGGTTCTAAGTGAAATATGTATAAGTCGTAAAATGCATCAGTTTAATGTTTAAATGTATAAAGTTATCGAAAAGGAAATAAAAATAACTAGACTAAAACAGTCTATAAGTACAATATTTGATCGGTAGTTGATTTATTTACTGTAAAGTGTAAGAATAAATACCTACCTACCTATCTACAAAAAGTGATTAAAGACTACACTCTGTCCATTCAATTTTCAAACTAAGTTTTAAATTTCCAACGGTGAACCCACGATTTCAATTAAATTTATAAAGACTGAGGGTGACTATAATATAATAATATAGTATGCTATAATATAATCATCTAATAACAAAGTTTTTTTATTTTTCAACCGAACACAAAAACAAGAAAAAAAATGTCAAGGGGTTTTTACGAAAAATACAAAATGCTTTATTCAAATAAATGTATTAATATATTCAGCTATTCACTATTTATGTGCCCCTTTACAAAAATTAATTTTTATAACTATACATAGGTAGTAAGTACCTAATTTAATAACTGTTTAGACAATTAAATGTTGAATTTTTATTGATAATGATTAGAAGTGATTTAAATTTAAGTAACGACAAAAAATAAAACCTTATTTGAAATATTCTCGTGATTTAAAACTGCTGTTGCTAAAATATCTTAAACAATGCAAAAAATGTTCTACTGAACATTTCTTGAAGCAGAATTTTAAATGGTTTGAATTTTTTTTTTCGAGACATGCAATTTTTATCCACCTGAATATTAATAATATTCGATAAATATAATATGAACAATTAATAAAAACATTTGGCAAATATATCATTAATTCGTTAAGTTGTATTCGAATAGAAAATAAACATTTGATTTTAAATTATTGTTAGGTTTAACTTTCTTACAAGACTCGAAAGTCAATTGTAACTTAATGTTATAGGATTCGATACACGATCGTTTCAATTGATAGTCAGTTTTTACAAATATAAAAAAAAATATACATACAAATATCTTCTATTATTTTCGTAACAAAAATTGCACTTTCACAGCAATCTGGTCACAATAAATACTAATATTACCAAAAACCGACTTTAGTATAAATTTGCTTAATTTGCACAAGACACAACTACCCACCCCTACGGGGTTCCCATACAAATTTTGTAGTTTAGAACAACAACAAAAATGGTTTTAGCTAATTTTATGCATATTATTCTACTGACTTGAACAAATTATATTTTTTTTTTAAATGAAATATGACGTTCCAAACACGGAGAAGACAGTTACGGGTTGTCAGTTAATATATGGCACACTCCACGACACAAAATCATCAGATGGACATATTTTATTCTATCCGCCGGTGTTTACGAATGTTTACACAGGGATATATACAGGGTGATTCACCAAATATGTTCACCATTTTTTTCTTCAATGAACCGGTTATTTAAAATCTGATTTTCAGAATATGTATTTAATTTGTAATTTATTAATTATAATATATTTTAAAATATAGCTTATTTTCGAATTCTTGAAATTGTTTGTGCTACTTAAAGAGTGTCCTGTGGAGATAGAAACTTGTGTTTTTCAAATGAGATTCTCCCTTTTCAACTATATATTATACACTAGAAAATTTTTTCTGGACATTTTGACTTTCAGAATCAAAATTCGTACTATTATAGTTTTTAATCTATTTCTCTTAGTTCTCTAAGGATAATGGGTTTATAATACATTGGGGCTATCGCTATTTGAAAATTTTTTTCATATGACTTATGTCTACCTTACTTATTACTCAAATATCATTAAAAGCTAATTCCAAAATTACATCTATTTTATCTTTACAACTGTACCACTAAATTTGGGGTGAATTGAATGTTAATAAATTTAAAATATTTGGTGAACATTTTAAGTATTTAGGATTTTTATTTTTCATTTACAACAAAGATTTTGACAAAATTGGTTCATTGCGTGAATATTTGTATTTTTAAAAAGATACATTTTTTATAGTTACCCATTTAAGTTGATGGTTAAAGAATTTTAATTGCTCCAGAAAGTGATGACAAACACAAAAACAAAACACAAATAAACATGAAAAATTTTCATCATTCCAAAACAAAATTTAACCTATACATTCATCGCCTGCACTCAAAATCTAAAATAATATATTTGAAAGTTATTTTTTATCGCTATGTTGTTGTCTAAGATTTTGTGAAAATCACAGATTTGGCCGATGCGATTTGGGGGTTAATCTCGAACATTGGGCTGATATTGAGTGGTAATAATTGGGTCGGTTTATAATTCCAGTTCATCCCAGCGTGTTGTATGGATATATTTTGGTACCTACAAATATATATTATATTCGTTCAATATTGTATACACAATATATTTTGTATATTATGTACTCTTACTATTGAATATTATCGATGGTGAAAACACCTACCAAATTCCAACCAATAGCAGAAGACGTAGTGAAACGATTTGTGAACAGATATATATTTTTCGGTTACCACTAATTATATTATCCACGTGCGTGTTAGTAGGTAATAACGTTATCTAAAAAATTAAAAAATCAGTGGTATTTCAACATTGGTGAATTATGAAAAAAACAATGTTTTCTGTAAAAATATCAAACATGTCATATTTAATATTTAAATTCCATATTAACACAAATAAATGAAATGCAATTTATGGTTCCATGAATATTCACCGAGCATTATTGTCTTACTAATACAACTGGAGTCGACGAAAACATAATAATATTGTGTGTTTTGTTTTAGTAAAGTTATGATTATTATTCGAGTTGCTTTTTCAGTCACCACCTACAATTTACTTGTTGCGATATTAATTTACGTCCGCAGAATGTACACTGTTATGAATTAAATAAATTACTACAATATTATGAACCACGTATTTATTAATTTCTCGAAAATCACATACCAAAACTGAAAATTGTATATTACACAAAATAAATGTATTATTTTGTGCATTAGCAGCTGTTCATATCGGGTTCAATCATAAATAAGGTATGCCGTGGATTATAATAGTTAGTGCAAAAATTGAACCGTCATTATTCAAAAACTCATAAACATTAAACAATGTAGCTCGCACTAAATAAAAATCCAAACAATATCACCCAAAGTGTTTACACTAAATATATAGTAACTAAACTTTTTAACAGTGTTTCTTATTCAAAAAAATGGACAATAGAAAACCTACTAATTCGCCTCTTTTAAATCAAGAAAATTTTAACTTTTAAAAATTAAAATGTAGATGGTTCAACGATCTACCATTTCTTAACTAAATCATACAACACATTTTTTAATCAACTAAACATCATATTTAAAACATATTGACATATAAGTGCTATATTTCGATATTGAACTGACATGTAATTCGAATCTGGTACAATGAACAATAAGCTGTATAGATTATTAAAATGAATAACCAAAATTGCTAAATGTTGCATGATTACTAAATATGTAATATACTTAAAGAAGTAATACAACCAATACAAATCACACAAGTACCTACACAACTTCCGGTATTAAAAATTAATTAATCTTTTTTTTTTTTTTTATAAATTGATTTTAGATTTTCAGTGGAGTGACGAATATATGTAATGTGTGTATTTTTCGTTTTTTTTTATATATATTAAATTATGTGGACACGATTCATAGTAAAAAAATGCTTTGATTTTAGACTTATCAATAGTAACTTTTCCGGCAAGAAAATGAAACTTGTAGGTAATTTTGGGACGTCAAAATTAAGTATCAAAAGAACTTCTCAAAATAATCTGAAAAAAACAAACCATAGAAAAAACTGGATTTTTTACACAGAATTAGTTTTTATATTATTACTATTATAATGGGGGACGGGGTGGTCGAGCGGTCTAACTAGTCGGCTGTGGCGTAGCCGGTTCGGGTTCGATCCTCGATCACTGGGCGGCATTTTTTCTCCGGGCAAGTCACGGTGTCCGGAGAACAAGTGTCGCCATCCCCCACTCCGGGGCATGGCAGAAACCTACGGGTGCCCCAATAGAAATTCTGCCAAAAATACACACGTGTAACTCACCTACCAACCAACCTTACCCCTACCGT
>PVMI01044702.1:0-19807 GCA_008528875.1 Aulacorthum solani
AATTTATTATTTTTTAGTACTACTCAAAAACCTAAATCTAAGCGTAAGCCTAAGAAAGAGAGCAAGATGATCAATATTGAAGAATTTGTATGTACCTATGGCACTGGTAATAATATTGTTAGTTCAGAGCCTATTAAAGCTGCTGCAACATTCCGTAAGCTTAGAATATATTGTACTAAAAATGACATAACTATGTGTATTAAATCATAAATATTATATTGTTTTATAGCTGTTACCACAAATGCTTGGGCACGCAAAAAAGGGTCAGAACTGTTTGCCAAAGCAAAAGATGATAACGAGGAAGAAAAAATGTTGAAAATGGCAATTGCTGAAAGTATTAAAAGTGCCGAAGAACATTCTCGAACCAAAGATTCCTCATGGTAAATTAAATTGAAATGTCATAAAATAATCATTTTTTTTTATTACAATAAAACTATTAATAATTTTAGGAAAAATGACCAAGAAAATGCTATTGGTACTGATGACCTGATGTTCCAAAAAAAACATAATTCCCAAAACAAAAAAAATTCCAGAGGATCTAAGGAATCTAGATCCATAAATTGTTGGAATAACAGTTCATTTGCTAAAGAATCAGATGATTATGGTTTTGCATCTGAACACAATAAAACTAATAAAAGTCCTAAAGTTGGGATACTTTGGGAAGATGATTCTAAGAACAATAGGTCCAAAGAACGGAAAGACATTAAAAGTAAGTCAAAACACATTCAAAAAGACAAACCTAAAGAAAATAAACCATCACCTTCTGACAGTCCCCTTAAGCCAGAAAAAAAACTTAGGCAGAGGGGTGACTGGAAGGAAACGTTTATCAAAGACAACTATCAACCAGAAAGAAATGTGAGATCAAATGACATTGACGATCAAAGACCTCAACCTCAGGCCCATGATTGGAGCGTTCTTACATCAGGTTGGAACAAACCAGAAGAAAAAAAAGATGAAAAAAAACCGTCCAACATGTGGAATGGTGATGTAGGTGTCAATGTACCCAAAAATAAATGGGATTCTTCGAACTGGTCTTCGGAGCCTGTTAAAACAGAGTCTGTGGATATTTGGAGCAGTGATCGCCCCAAAAGTAATTCGGTTGTTTGGAACGACCCAGTTGAAGCCAAAGATGATGGAATTGATGAAAAACTCATTCAGACTGAACGGAAAGAAATTAAGCCTAACGTGTATGGATTTAATGATTCTTGGGGACCGATGAGTACTCAAATTAAAGAACCTCCCAAACCTATTGAAAGTCCTAAATTTGTTGAGAAAAAACCACTGCCGGCTCCAGATTTCAATAGATACCTATTGGAGGCTCTCAGTCAGAGTTCGCCATATAATGTGCCACCACACACGGAACCCCAAATATCTCAGACAAATACTGATAGTCTGTATTCCAACATGGAATCTGTCCTTCCAAAAACCTCTAGTTCGGTGTTAGAAACGAACAACTCGCCAGAGTTCCTTTCCAACTTACACTTTTTGGCCAACATGACCCAAATATGTGATAGGCTGGGCCTCAACAATAAACAATTACTTTCAGACCTGCCAGTCGGTGCAACTAGTAGTGGTGTTGAACCTGATTTACTTCAACAACCACCTACGTTGAATCAGATACAGCAGAATCTGAACTGGAACCAAAAGACTACCCAGAAAGTGTATCAGCCGTTTCAGCCTGTACTGCAACAGCAATCAGATTATATGTTGCCTAACCAGTTACTGCAATCTCAACAGCAACAACATCAGCAACAGCAGCAGCAGCAACAACAACAACAACAACAGCAGCAGCAACAGCAACAGCAGACATCATTTATGCCTCCTAATTCAAGCAACTTCAATCTAACTGGCAACAATGCGTTTCCAGCATTAAACTTAGATCTTAACCCTCAATTCAATAATCTCATATATCCTAACCCATTAGTGCCGCCACCTAATGGTCTGTACCCTTATCAACATCAGACTAACATCGAAAGGTTAGCCAATCTATCGCTAGGGCAGGATAAAATGAATTTTCCTATGTATAATTTGGTCCAGGACAAACAGACACGACTAAATGACTCATCGTTTAATTCTGTCCGAGAACCAATGAAACAATCCAAACCTGTGCAGCCGAATGTGTTCATGCCCAACACACTGCCCAACTCGTACAATTTCAACATAGATCCATCCCCTCCAATGTTTCCTGCCAATCTGTTTTATGCACAGATGCCTCAAGATGTGAACTATGTGCAACCGAACCAGCAGCAGTTCCACAACTTCAAAGAGCAAAACATGCAACACATGTTTGGCAACCAGAAACTGGAGCATCAGGTTCTCAGAGACAAGATGTTGAATGTGGGCAATCCATATTTAAAAGATTAATGAATGTGTAGTCTTATCACAAAGCGTAATATTAATACGTCATCTAGTCAATGGAAATACTTAGGTTTTGATACCTCGGTAGCATTGAACCCCAAGTATTGTGTAAGGTACAGTGTTTTATTTTTGCTTCGATTTTTTTCCCACCAATTTCTCCTAGTGTGTGATTTTTTTTTTGGCAATAAATACTTTCAACCCATCTTGCTTCGATATTCGTATCGAATATCAATTGGGTATAAAAAGAATAGTGCAAATGTTTTTTTCTTTTTATTGTAAATTTATATTTATCATTGAGTAACCAGTGTAAATTATAACGAATTATTCGGTAAGGACTTTAGAACCATTGTACGAGTACATTATTCTCATTATTATTAATACATTTTAAACGACATATAGTTATTGAGCCGTATTTTAATGTTTGTTAATAAGTATAGGCGGTACAATTTACTAATATTAGCAAACATTGCTTGACATTTGTTGATCTTACCCATGGGTTAAGCCATACCTAAACACATGGGTAAGGGTGGTCATTTGCTCACTGGTTTCAATTTGTAACCTTTAAAGGGTATTACCTAGAACATTCACTAAACAAAAATTACAAAATCAATTTAAAAAAATATATATATATTTTTTATAAAATGAAGTCATGAGATGGGTATAAATAAGTAAAAACCAAGTTTCTTTTTGAACTATTAATATTTGTTTAAAAAATGTTTTCAATACTTATTATTTTACTGTTCTTTGAACTTCCATTTCCATACCTATCTTGGTAATTATTTAGTTCATGATACCATTGTAGGATACATAAATAAATAAATTGAATTATTATTTCTTCAAGTATTATAATCATTGGCTAATGATTAATTATAAATCAGTATAATTATAAAATTAAATAATCAATGGTTGTACCATGTACTGTTCTATATATTGGTTTGTACCGTGAATCATATACAATTGTATAATATTATGATCTAAGGGTTGTAAATAAAACCGTCGGCAAAATATACAAGCTGATAGATAGTTATTGATGATTTGTTTTTAGACCATGGAAAAAAGAAGGCTATTAATCATACATTACAATTTTCATTTTAAAAAACTGCACCGGTATATCTGCATTACCTATGTTTTGAATTAGAGTTGACTCCACATAATTAATTAACATAAGTATCGAGTACAAATAGTACTGTATAGTATTATTATACAGCATTATTTGGTCACAAAACACACTTTTCGGTATAAACTACTCTGTTGGAATTCAAAAAAAGCACTCGGTGGCAATTGGTTTTCAATTTTTCATTGGGCGGCGGTCAGCCTTTTGTCATTTATTATCAATCCGATCATGAGTCAATCATCTGTTCGCCTGCAGACCCTTAGCGGCTGCGCACAAGTTGGGCTGAAATAGCCTACTGGAGTGTATTTCCACTGTATCATAGATTAAATATACTACGACTGCATGCAGATACATCGGACTTGTATATGTCTTATGGTTACTCACTAATTTACCACAGTAAGTAGGTACCTATTATTAATATAATTATGAGAAGTTATGAGCTAAAATAACGAATACCAATAATTTCCACCTGCCGACATCGTGGAACAACCTTCAGCAACTCAAAGCCCGGATTAAGATAATTTTGGAGGCCCCAAGCCCCCAACCGTAATCAAAATATTGGTGACTCACAAATTAAATAAATACTTTCAAATATATTTCAGAGACAAAAAATATAATTTATTCGATTGAAGATTAGGTAAACACTAGGCGATTCATTAATCGCGGGCGTCCCTATCTTCAGAAACGTGGCGATAATCAAAATTAAATTAGCAGATACAAATAGTCACGGAAAACAAGCCGAAATCTAGACAAAACTGTGGGACTTGGGTTTGACGGATTTTAATTTTGAAAATTAATTATAAATCTTCAACAAGGAACTCTACTAATGCATGGTCGTGGAAATTCGCCATTATTGGAAAAACTTNNCTTTTTAAGTATAATATAAAATTCTTAATTTTTAAACTGTCGATATTTTATCGAAGAATTTGAATAAGTAAAATCCCCTCGGCCATTCCCTGACTAACACAATGTGGCTAATCAATATCCATTTTCAAAATTGATATCCGTCGATCCAAGTCCTTCAATTTAGTCTCCAGCTTTTTGGCGTTTTTTCATTTGAACAGCACATGGCGTATATTAGTTGATCGTGGCTGTATCATTGACATGTGCCCGAGCGTGCGGAAATCGATTTTTAGGGAGGTCAGCCTTCGGTGCCCGGTAGTATACTCGATAACGAATTTTAAGAATTACACACACTAACATCAGGGGTGGACTGGGATAACAAATCGGCCCGGGCGATCATAGGTAAAGGCCCAATAATCGTCATGACCCCTTTTATGATTGTACGTCATTTACACGTGGAATAACGCCTTACTCTATGGCACATCAAGCAGACCAAGCCACAGTTTTATAGATTGCACAACGTATACTGACTAAAGAATCACGTGAGGGCCCGCAATCATAACAGCCCAGCGGTCGATCAACCACTTGCCGTTCGACTCCGTCCGTCCCTGACTAACATTCATTTACTTCTCACGAATGTAACACAGCTCGAACAAATGAAGCTATATGATATACCTAAATATTACTCCTTCAAACACGTCACGCTCCAGCTACCGCCTATAGGGTGGAAGCCGATTATATGTGAGCAATTATAACTGTAGATACCTATATGTTCATCAAAAACAATTTTTTACTTATATCTGTAATGCTTAGTAATATTGTTTCAACCGTTTTAAATTCGCAATCGACGGTATTCCTTTAAATCCCATTTCCTCACCATTATCAACCTGCTGAAAATATTGACAATAGCATAATAATAACAATAACATAATATTATCCATTATCGATATGGTATAGCCCAGTGTTTCCCAACTTCTTTTATTGGGGGAACCTTTGCAGGAACGTTTTGTGGGAATCCTATATTTATTCTATAAATGCAGACATGTTTTATACACTTCAATGAGTGGGCTGTCGGGCAACTATATTATTTATTAATTTGTATCCCCAAATTTCTCACGGAACTCTCAGGTTTCGCGGAACTCCAGTCGGGAAGCACTGGATAGCCTATAGAAAATCGCTAATGTATTTTATCCAAATATTTCTGATTTCAAAAAAAAAGAGACCCAATGAGCTATTGAAATGTTGTTCATTATTATTTTGTTGATAATGAGAGTAATTTTATTCATTAAAAAAAAAAAATTAGGGGGAGTTCCTTTGGGGACTCACCTACAAAAAAATCAAGTAATTTTTGACACGATATGTAAGAGCCTTTGGAAATGTTATATTATCGGTAGTATAAGAGACGACATAAATAATATGAGAGGTGGTGCTCATACACAGCATCAAGAAACAATATGACAATATTAATAACGACTACCCAAATTTTATAATCGCATAATATTTGACTAGTGCTAACTAAATATTAGTTAACACAAATACATGAAACCTCCCTTAGCGGACGACTCTGAATGACTGACAAATTTTCCGGTCCCGTCATAGCCCAATCGGAATTATTGAATAGCGCTCCTCTAAATATCAAACACCTCTTAATAAGGGTCGTGGACAAGTTTAGGTAATCCGGTGGGCTTAAATACCTCTAAATAGCGGACAGCTACACCGAGAAACAAAAACCTACTTGTATTGTACATATTAAATGTATCATATGCTATTTTTATATCATGTCTAATTTTCAGCAAAATTTCCATAAAAGAAGAAACACAAACTAAAATCTCAGATTTTTTCACTTTTGTAATATATTCACATACTATTATGTATATATATATATATATTATTCTACTTAATAATTAATAATTTTAATAATAGTAAATATGAAATAAATTAATAAAAATAATAAATCTTAAGTAAAATGGTTTTTAAAAAGTCAGTAAAACTTAAATTTTTATTTTTATTCATTTTTTCCAATAGAGGACAATTTTTAAGGTCCAATGGTGTCTTGCTATATAGAAGTTATATTTTATTGAATAATAATAATTTACCTAAAACTTCCTACACTACCAAAGAGCTTTAGCCAATAAAAGTTATCTCGTTAAACTCATCTGTGAATGCGCTTGATTAGCTATTAGATAGAGGTACATTTTAGAATTTCTGGAGATACTCCCTGGCTATTTGTTCTTTCAATGTTTTATTTCACTACATTATGGTCTATGCCAGGGGCTTGCCAATTTCTATTTTTGAAAGTTTGGAAGTTTTCGTAGACCATCAAAACTGCTTACGTTGGTAAACACCAATGAATAAAAGTAATACATTACGACATTACAATGTATAATATTATCAGTTTTCAATTTCTTTTTCTTATCTAAGAGTATATAAATATTAAATAAGAACATTTATAATTAACATAATGTATTTAATTATATAGTGTAACTTTCAGTACAATATACTATACTTAGTACAAAATATATTATATTTATAATATTTAACATGTAACAAAAGAATCAATTTATACATTATGGGATTATTAAACATTTGAAGCCTTAAATACAAATTATTAATTCAAATAAAAGATTTAATTGATTAATTAGAAACAATGATACATTTATTTAAACAGTTATACAAGTATCACGTGTTCAATATGTCATAATAGTTTTATTATAAACTATTTTGATACCCTCAATTTGAATTACTTATTTTTATTTTGTATAAAACTATTACGAAAATCATCATTAAATCTGCTGTTTTTCTGAGTTGGAGAATTGTATTGAAAATAATGATTCATAGGGTACTGGACACTTTTGCAATAATCATCATAAAATACCAGGTTCCCTGATTGTTTCACATCACATAACCATAATTCAGCAGTGTGAACAACCGAGCGTAATATTAATACTATCCATGATATATGTTGAAAGTTATCGCTAGGATAATCAATAGGGCCACTTTGAATAGCCAAATATTTGAATTTTTTGATTTTATTATCTATTTGTTTGAATCCATTTTCTAGAGAACCGTAATATATACTTTGAATGGTAAAAATACAAATTATAATTTCATTCTTAACATTGTATCTTGATATGTCACCAGGATCAAACTTTTTATTTTTGACATCTTTTAATAAACTGTAAACAAATCAAATACAATTTATTTATTATTTAATAAATAAGATATTTAATAATATTATAATTTAAATTGTCAAATCCTGAAATTTTATATTCTCCCAGACTTGAAAAAAATATACTAAGTGGATAAGTTAGTTCACCAAAATAATTGTTGTCAAAAATATAAAACAAAATAAAACCAGTTAATGAAGGTATAATGCTTATTATTTTTCTAAAAATATTCGACAAAATCAGGAGAAATTTGAAAATTAAGAATTAATTACAATCTGTAATGAAATATCTAAAACCGCTAGTAGCAGCAATATGTAACCGGAAACTATACATCACTAATGTGGCAAAACAATAGTGATATCACAATGACAGTAAAATGCTATTGGTACATACACAGTGTTAAGAATCTTGGGGCATTTGAATATATTTACTTGTTAAAACCTTAATGAGAACAATGTAGGATGACATAAATAAATATTGAATATATACAGGCATATGTTTTATAGTAATATATTATACTTTTTTTAAAAAAATATCTACTTTGTCTGAAAAGAGAATAATCAGTCGACTGATTGATTTACATCAGTGCTGCACAACTCCCAATAAACCTAACCTCCTGGTATTGGTGTGATCACGTGGTTCTCAACACGTCAATCGCATCATTCACAATGAGCCAACAGTGATTGTTCTCTTTTGAGACAAAGTATACATGTTATATTTGTGTCAGTCAAAAATGGAGTGATAACTTTAATTTTTTTAGTTTTCAAAATTTTTTATCACTTAACTAACAGAACTTAATATTTAATTGTTTAATAAGATGGCTGCTTAAGAGGGTATCACACTCTCATGTGTCACCTCTGTCTTACACACATATGACATACCAAATTTTTGATCACCAGTTTCAATAGTTTACTGTTAGTGTTAATATTAGAGGCGATTAACCTATTATGCAATTTATAGGTAAGATTATTATAGGGGCCTAAGTAGGCTTTTATTGATATTATTATTTTTAATAAGTTATGACCTTTTTGAAGCTGTACATTTTAAAATATTCATAATTTTATAATATGTCAATTCACTCTTATATCTTAACTAACAGCACTCAATTGAAACTGATTAACAAAAATTTGTTATATCGTACGTGCATAAGACAGAGACAATACATGTGGATGTGACGTTCTCTTAAAACTGTAATAAATTCAATAAAAATATAAATACTTTTCTTTGAATGGGTATTTAGCGTCAACTGCATCTATTACAGGGTCTGTCCAATTCTTTTTGCATATTTTTTCTAAGTCGATAAATAAAATAATAATTGTGTCGGGTTCCATCCCCCACAAATTTTTTGGTGTAATGTAAACTTTCAATTTCTGAATTGTTTTCGGATCTAATAACTGACAATTTTATTATAATGATCAACGTACCAAGATACTTGGTTATTAATGGTTATTATTTGTAACACTCACTTTTGAAGGTACACATACTGTTATGTGAATACCAGATCCAGAAAATATATTATTGATGAGCAATTTTGTATCAGACCAATCAAGTTTATCTAATCCACAACCAATTTTTGGTATTCCTAACTTTGTTAAATTGTATTCTTTCATTTTGTTTAAAAGTGAAAGAAGCGCTTTTTCCATTGTAATCATTGTAGGTTTACCACTACTATTTTTTTTTGTTACCAAATAAAATACATATTGATCATGGCGATTCACTATACCAACATCTCCTACTTTTAAATTCTGATCAACTAGTTTACCAACACCACCAAAGATTCGTCTAGAAAGTAAAATAAATTATTAAATGAGTATGAACAAAAATAAGACATTTTTACTTGAAATCGACAGCTATGCCTGCTCCCATTCGCAAGTCTTCAGCAACACAATGAGCAAGAGAATAATCATTTGGTAAATTGAAAATGTCTTCGTCCATTTCCTCTATAACACTGAAATATTTTTAAATTGTATATATTCCAACATAATGTTAAATTTGTCTTCAAAATTTAAATCCATAAACATAAAGGCATTAAGTAAAATGTTTTTCAAAAGAAGAAGTTAGTAATAGGTGCTATTCATACAATAATCATTATAATTCTCAATTTGTTTAAGCCAACGATAACATGTAATCAATTTAAATAAATACGTAAGTAAATGAAGAAGAATGATAAATTTTAATAATTGACAACATACTCTGTCTCCATGTCAGAAAATCTGCTTTGTTTTTGACCATTGTTACTTTTGTTTTTATGACTCCGTCTATTTAAAATAACATAAAATAAATGATTTTATTACTGTTATAATTTATGAATGCTGATTACATAAATACATTTTAGTATCCAAAACAATGATTTAGAACTATTAACATAAAAATAATAAAATAATAATATCAGACAATAATTTTAATTAGGTTCATAGGCATAAATAGCTGTCAGCTATGGCGGGTAAGCCCCTCAAAAAAACTGAAGAATTTACACCACATTGGAATAAATGAAAAAATATCAACTTCAGCCTTCCTTTTCTCCCCCCTTTCCAGAATATCAAACACTATTTGGGCAGATGATTAGAGAGTAAGGTTTTGTTGTCGCATTCCCACTTTCAAGAACATACCGATGTGTGTTGGTAGCCAAAAATTAAAGTCCAATGACAAAGTTTTTAGTAATTCTCTAAGCGGTTTGGCAACTTTGTTTGTATGCATGCACAAGAACGGTATACTCTTAATCTGAATAGAATATAGAACCTAATTAAAACAAACCCTATTAATTGGACAGTAGTTTAATAATACATAATTATTTGTTTATTTATTTAAACGGGCTAAAACCCAATAAGTTATACATAAGCATAATAACAAGGTGTTTGTAGTTTATACAGTTAAAGAAATTTAAACATTCAACAATTAATTAATATAATAATAAATTATAATTTGCATTTAAATCTTATAGCATAATAACAAAACATAATTTAACATAAAATCTATTTAAGATAATAATATAGCAATTAAACATAATTCACATATTCTGAGACAGAGTATAGTTTGGCATGAAAACTTAAATAATTTAGTAATTCAAAACTGACTTTGTAACGATTAATAAATTAATATAGGAAATTTAGATCATTTATATTTCACCTTCCAAGATGAAATCAAAAAGTTTGCCAACAAACATGTGAAAAAACTCGAGCTGTATCCCAATGCAAGTGCAAAACAACTTCTAGACAACTCGCAAGACATGAGACGCCTCAAACACCTAAAGCTATAAGACTTAGTTTAAGTGACTTAGGCTAAGGGGCTATCTCACTGGAGGTACAACCCAAACATGTTCATGTATAATATATATATTTAAGTAATTCATTGTTGTCATAGCACTCTCACTTACTTACAATATTATATAAATGTACTACCCACAATGTATTGAATTTATAAAGACTTTTAGTCTCTTAAATAAAGATGCCATAGGTAGTTTAAAAAAAAAAAAATATTTACCCTGGCGGCAAGGTTGGGAATCATATTTAGTGTGTCTAACAATGGCTTTTATGGCGAATGAGGTTGACGTGACACGTGAAATACCACGCTTCAATGATATAAAACGAAGAAACGATTTTGAATAGCTTCAAGGCATTGAATATGAATATTTTCAGAGGGCAACCAGACTATATTATTAGTATTATCAGAAAAATAATAGAAATAACTAGTTATTTTGTATTTTGTAGGGCTTTATAGTGTGTTCAGTGTTGCATAATATCTTGTATAGGTAAAAATAACCTTTGTATTTCTTAATTCCATAATATGCGTTTTTTACTGAATTGAGTGTTTAAATATATAACCTGGGGTATTAGCTCATTTACTAAGTTATTTTTTTTAGTCTAGACTGTCATAAATTCAGATAGCCACGAGCTCCAATTAGTCTGGATTACTGAGGTTCTATTGTAATATGTAAGTTAGAGAAGTTAGAATATTATTAATAATTGACAACATACCTTTCTTCTCTCTTTTTAATTACTGATTCAAGTGTATCCTTTTGTGAATCGCAGTTTTTTTCATTGTGCACTTTATTTTTAAAATTGTCCTCGACAGAATCTTTGTCAGACAGTTTTCTTTGGTTTTGAACCTTTTCATGATATTTTTGTTCAACACTCAAACTTTGAGCACTAGTTTTTTTTTTTGTTTTTTTTTTATTCTCCTGTCTATTTAAAATAATATAAAACATTAATCATTTTATGATTTTTATGAATCCTGCTTGCATAAATATTTTTGACTGCCCAAAACAGTTATTTAAAACTATTGTGATTATTTATGTAAAATTGAATCTACTGAAATTTGAAATATAAAAATAATAAATTATATGGTTATTAATTTTATTTCTTAATGATGTCATGTTCTCAATTTAAATATATAGGCACTTAAGTAAAATGATGTGAATGATGAATACAAATGATTTACAACATACACTTCTGAATCCTCATTTTTTGATAAATTTAATGTATCTTCTTCATGCATATTAATGTCATTTCCATCGTGTACTTTTTTCTGATTAAATGTATCATCAATAGAGGAATCTATGACAGAAAATTCGCTTTGCTTTTGACTATTTTTGTTTTTATCCCTCTGTCTATATAAAATAATATAAAATATTAATGATTTTTTATTAATATTATGAATGTTGGTTACATAAATATATTTTAGTGTCCAAAACAAGAATTGAAACTACAGGGTGAAACAGAATGAACTGACTAATGCAAAAGCTTTTGTTATAATCAATATTCTATTTTTTTTTTTATATATAATTTATAAACACTCAAGCTATATTTATAGTGCACATTTTTTCATTTTTATTTCTTGAAACTGAAAATTAAAATTTCTAAACAGCCAAATTGTAAATCTAATTAATATAAGAAATATTTTCATGGTAAAACATTAATTTAAAATAATTTATCTTTTAGATTTTAGATTTTATTGGAGTAAATTTATTTGAAACGTAATAACTAATAACTTATAACTTTTTTCATAATATTATTTATGGGAATTACCTAATAAAAGTATATTTCTTAAATTATTTATTACCCATATCATTTTGACAATTGCTATCACACGTTTAAGATTTAACTACCTTCAATTTTTTTTCAGATCTTTCTGTACACCTTGTTTGTGATTATTTAAGTAAAATGCAATTTTATGTAAACATTTACTAAATAAAAATAATAAAGTAATGTAAGTAATAGAAAATAAATATTAATAATTGAAATTAACAACATACCTTCCTCCGTTTTTAGTAATTGATTTACATGTATCCTCATTCTCATGTGAATCAATGTTGTTTTTTTCATGTGCTTTTTCCAGTTTGGGATTTGTGTTAGAAATATTACTTTGCTTTTCAATATTTTTTTTTTTGTTATTTGTTTGAACAAACCATCTAGTTAAAATATATATTATATAATCTTAATAATTTGATGACTTTTATGAATACTAAATTGCATAAACATATTTAAGTATCCAATAATAAAACTATTTAAAACTATTGTGATTTTACATGTGAAATGTTATTTTATGAAATTTTAAATTTAACAAATTATAAAATAATGATTCAACTACCATACAATAACAATGATTATTATTACTTTTTTTTTTTAATGGCATGTTAAAAATCTAAAAATACATAAAGATATAGATTAATGTTAGGTCCATCATGTGATTTAAAAAAGTGGGGAAGTAGGCGACCACCCCTTAGTCTCTATCACACACATAGGTGTCAAGTGTACTTCATAATTAAGTAAGTCTATGTAAAGTATGTGCTAAACTGCTAAATATGAATTCATCGATAAGTCATTACATACTGAAAACAATTCTGAGCGAAGATGGTGACCTCAGCCTATGTTACTAAGTATATTTTATGGATATTTGTGTACCTATTACAATAATTTATTTAATTATAAGTTATACTGTAAGTTAAATTAATTATTTTTTAATGCAATGCATTTATTATATTATTGATATTTAATCATTATATTAGTGTATATTCATAAAATATATATTATTGAAATTAACTTACAAGTCAACACCGACTTAACGAAGAATGATATGAGTATATTTGTGGTATAAACATTACATAGATAATAGCATGAAGTTAATCTAAATGTTTTTAAAATGTCATTATAAAATATAATAAAATATGTAAAAGTTTCAAGCTTTCACAGATAACATTTTTAGAGTATGAAAATACAACTAAGATCATTATTCTTTATTTATATATCTATTTTCAACTTCAACTGTTTAAAAAAATGTGTGCATATATATTTATTTTTAACACATTCAATAGCAATAATGGCAACTTATGAGGAACTTTGTATTAATTTTTCAAGTTCTTACCAAGCAAAAATTGATTTTAATCAAAATATATGGGAAAAAAATGGAAAATTTAAAATGTCTTTAAATAGTTAAAAAAATTATCAAAATATTTTGAAAAACATACTATACAAAAAAATGCTAATATAAACATGTAATGGTCAAAGTTTAATGTACATAGTTATTTGTTCTTAAGTTACACACAAAAATTGCAGTATTTCCTTATTTTTTCTCAATTATTTTGAAAAATACAGGGGATTTTCAATTTTGCCTCCCCAAAAGTACTAGCTAGATCTAATGTGATAATAGAAACTTCAAAATTGAATCACTATTATCATGTACACAAAAAAAAAAAAATCAATACTCAGAATCTATAATAATAAAATAATGACTCAACTACTAAACAATAACAATTACCAGATTCTTATTTTTTTGTTCTTTTAGGTCATTGCATGTGCTTATAAAACTGAGACACCTCAAGCAAGGCAAAATAGAACATCACAATATATTTGTATAATTCAATTTCTAATTATTAAAAAGATATTAAATATTTGTGACTCAATTTTAGTATATAATCTACTAATACTGTATATTATTTAATCAGGTCATTTTAATTTTTATGCATATTAAAGCTACTTATTTATAAGAAAACGGTTATTTTCGAAATATAAATGGGAATTTGAAGCAAAAACGGACACACGTCCACAACCTTAAAGTCCTTCAGATACCTACAGTTTAATTATATTTCTTAAAGTGATTGTAGAAACATGTATACAATGTCTTAAACTATATTATTCTATAACATACAATTTGTAATTCAATTTTTTTCAAATATATTAAGTTTTTTGTGTTTCCTGAAAAATTTTAAAAGGTAGCAGGTCACATCCCCATCGTACATTTCTCCGTCAGACTAATTTTCCCGTCGGACGTTTCCCCGTCCAATTCACTTTTTTCCTCTTAAGTCGACACTCGACAATCATATAGATGCGATATTACTATAATATCCCCAGCCATAAAATCCAATTACTAGTATAGTATATACTAATAGTGGTATCTTATCGAAATAAAGATAATATTAAGTCGGTAGGTATACTAAATACAATACAAAATAATTTGTCAAATGTGACTGTTTGACTGTATAATCTATATATATACGGTTATACATCTATAAGGAAAGTGACAATTCCGTTGTTGCATTACGTTAGTTTTATCAGTCCTAATTAAGATAAATGAAACTGAGAAGATATAAATGGCAAATTGGTAGGTATATGTAGTAATATAGACAATAATCAGTCTTTCGACATTCGACAACCATCACACATCGTTCTTATAATATAATATTTTCCATCTGGTCACCTATAATTTGATTGTGTATTACGTAATATAGTAATTAATTTATAATTTTATTTTTTTCAAATTGAATTTTTAATTTTTAATTTGCTGTTTAACAAATTTATTCAATATCCATTATGGTTTTAGAGTATGTTAAAAGTTCTAAAGGAAAAGATTTGTTAGCGAAAAAAGTGAATTGGACGGGGAAATGTCCGACGGGAAAATTAGTCTGACGGGGATGTGACCATAAACCTTTTAAAACATGGACATGTGCCCTTTCTGCATTTAGCGATTCAAATAATAAGTAATTGAAAAAAAGTGATGAATATTAATAAAATAATAACTAACAACTTACCCTTCTTCATTATCATCCAATGATTTACATTCTAAGTCCTCATGCAAATTAATTGTATTTATGTTGGGTGCTTTATTCTGTTTCAATTGATATTTGTCATAATTTTTTTTACAAATTATGTTATTTGAATCCTTTTGATCTTCACAAAAAGATTGATTACTACCTTGATTTATGTTATCTCCATTGTCACTCAGTCTAGTATATAAATTAGAATAATATTAATGATTTTATTTGTATTTTGATTACAAATACATAAAGAAATTTCAGAAGCAAGGGTGTACTTTACACATGCTAAATTTAACAATACTGTTATTAATGTTTATGTTAACTTTTAATATTTTTACAACCAACCTTTAACATATTACATGGTGTAGTATTATTTACATGAATATTCTATTTAAAATCAAATTTATTTTAATCATAGTTTAATAAGAGAAGTTGGGTGGAAAAAGGGAATGGATTAACAAATTTACCCATATTACTTTGGATAATATTACTTTGAAGATCCTTAATTTATTTATTTATTTTATTGTAACAATTTAAATCTAAAATGATAAATAACTAAATAAATTAAGGATCTTCAAATCTAATCAAATTAACTAGATAACTAATATTAATAAGTTATGAAGAATAATTTCTTTTCTACTGATATTTAATGAGACAATAGTTATGTGAATTGATAAACATCTTAGGTATTATTGACCCATAACAAATGTACCACGAATAATTATCAATCTTGTATTTTAGCAGCATAAAATCAATTAGGCATTACAAATATTAAATATGATAGTTATAAAGAAAATTATTCTAAAATAATATATTCATTGGTTCTTAAAATATACTTCTCTTTTTTTCCAGGTTTGTTATCTTTAACTTTGTTCTGTTTTGCATCCTTCTTTTTGTTATTTGTTGATTCTGCTTTGGACCTAAATAAATTTATTACAAATTTAAATATGAATATAAACAACATTTTTATAATTAGGGTTTAATGCAACCGTAACTCTAAAAGATTCCTTTAATATTAATTTTAAAAAAACCGACAGGGAGTTGAATTAGATCATATTTATATAATTATACTGAACGTTATTAATTTAAAATATAAATATAAAATGCGATATGGAAATTAAATCTAATATATTTCACAGTGGCAAGATCATGGTGAGAGGGAGGAGGTGACCAAGGGGTTTGAAGCCCCCGTTATTGGCTTAGAATGATGAGATCATAAAAAATTATTATAAATGTAATCCTCAGCTTTGTGTTGGGAAAATAATAATATCCCCTGCATAAATACACTACCGATACTTTCCAATTAACAAATCACTTTAAAATTATGCCAATTCAGTAAACTACCAACAGTATTATTGTAACAATAATTATTATTTATATTCAAACAGAACATAATTTTGTGAAATTATCTAATTAATAAATAGCTTAAAACCACAGTTTTACTTTAGTTTAGATCATACGACAAAATCTTTCATAAATGCTGAGCATATTTCTAATTTGTATACGTAAAATTTACAATTCAAGACAAATAGTTGAAACAGTTGTATTAACTATTACTTATTTGTTAAGCAATTAAAACAAATTAAAATAATTAATACTTTTAAAAAAAAACTTATAATGATTACAATATTATTCTCTGTCCAGCGATAGAACATAAATAGGCGGCAAAAAAACAAGTCACAGTCCACGCATGACTAGTGTCAGTAGTGACCTCATGGTAGGAGAAATTAGACCTTATTTGGATGAGCAGCAGAGTTGCACTCTTTACCTGGATAGAGTATAGTTATAATCTATTACATTAAGATAATATTTCATTTTCTGTAGTAAAAATAGATTTTAATTGTGTTTGTCCTACCATGTCATATTACAATAATGAATAATAACATATGATTAAAAAAAAAGTGTTTTCAAGGGTAAAATGTATAATATGCCATTGTCCATTGATAAATTTAGTCAATTGTCAATTTTTTTTTTTTAAGGAATCACCTTTTGATGGATATTTGCAAACTTTAATTAATAATCCATGTCTTAATACAAAATATGTAGGATAAAATATGCTTAATAGAACAAAAATATTTTTTAATTAGTTTTTGTTTTATGCTAAAATAATTGATAGACAGAGGAACCTCGATAACCGGGGTAATGGTGGAGATAAAGGATAAATGAAAACCCCGGTTAATCGAGACTTTTTATAATGAATACACTTTTTAATTAATTATAATTAGAAATACATAGGTACAATTTTATAATAACATTTTGAAATTTTTTATTTAATTATAATTAGAAATATATACAACAATGTTATACACCCATAATACTGTATATAAACAACAAGTTATCAGGGCTCACAATATGAAGTTATCAGTCTTAAATTTTTGGAAGAGTGAGCACAGTTAATCGTGGACACAGATAATCGTGATATACTGTATAAGGCGTAAATAAAGTATTACAAAAGGTATATAATATTATAGTATTAAAGAATCAGTTACCTTTTAGATTTTTTCTTATGGTCCATTTTGATCAGAAATTAGTTTTTCTAGATTTAAAAAAAAATACATTTAGGTATTAGTACAATAAAGTATTAATATTTAATTTTCACTAACATACAAAATGGTTAATATCCAGTACTACTAATCTATAATAGAATTAAAGATAGTAAGTAAATGGGTTACAATTTACAACTATAATATGGATTTCAACAAACAAAAGTAACCGAATAAAAAAGTATATCAGAATCTTAAAATTAACATAGTATGTTTATTTATTTACTCTCTATAAATTTTAAAAGGTAGACAGGCAAATATCTGTGATAACATACTACAAATAGGTAGTGTTATTTTAGTGTTTGGGTTTGGTAACAAACATTTATCTTATGTCTATAACATTGATTTTATAACTAGCACATAATAATTATTATTGTGAAATTCATGGTTATAGGAATAACTAGTATAATTTTGAAAAGGTATCTAATCATGCCACAGAAAAAGACTGAAATGTTTTAAGGTAGCCGGTAATAACAATTATAATGAATATTGTTCAACAGAATTACTAGCATTAAATTAAATCAATATTTTATACAAATCAAATAAGTTCCTACACTAACAATTTAATCAAAAAACATTTTAAAATGTATTTATCAAGAATGCCTATACAGCTATACAAAAATATGTTTGAAACTATACAAAATATTATGGGTAATAAACTAATAACCTACAAACCAGTATACTTACAAAACAAACGTTCACTCCAAGAAAACTATTATAATATTATGTTTATAAAATTTATTCACAGCTGCACGAAAAAATAACCATATAACATGAATTTGTTAACTTGAATAATTGAAAATATTTTGTTATGCAACTATCTACTTATATTTATTAAGTACATCATTCATTATGATCAAAAAGTTTGAAATAAACATTAGTTGTTTGTATTACTAGGGAAATCTATAATGTATTATCGTCATTAAATGTCAATAAGCAATCAAGTAACATCCTTATAACATTATCATTTATCAATTACCATTAATCAAACGAATGCTATTCGTTCGTTCAACAATAACACGTAATGACTAATGAGCTACTATAACACCACTTAAACCACTAAGCCTCTTAAACACTGTAATAATATACCGATGATTGAGAATATGATGTTTGATCTTTTTTATCTACATAATACGACCATACATTTTTAGAATTCATGAATATTATGACGTGACAGTTCAGATAATACACAACGTTAGTACTTAGTACATTACGATATGCGAAATAATTTTTATCTTTATAAAATACAAATTAGATGTCATTATTTTCATTCGGTACAAAATACGATTTGCCGGATCGCCGACGTTATAAAACACGTGTTTATGTGTCGTGTACTAATGTGTATACCATGTGAAACCATAAAATTGCGTTGATTGTTACTTGTTAAGGATTTACACGCGTTGGACTCTTCAATGTTGACACTTGACTGCCGCCATTTCTTGACTTCTAATCAGAGCCTATTCAGAGTTCGGACTAATGTTGTTTTAACTAGTAGGTACTTGGTACCCATTAAAGTCGATTTACGAACACAGTACCTCAGGACTTGGACGTTCTGAACTAATTAGAAGTCTGAAAGAAAATAGCAGCAACGGTTAAAGTGATAAATGATAAAGCATAAAACCATAGACTACCGAATCGGTATATATATATATGCCGTATATAATCTATCGCCTGTGCCATTTCCATAGGCTTATATTATTTAATATTTATATTTATTACGCACAGTAATTATAGTCTATCGTCTGTGGATAAC
>PVMI01044705.1:0-13719 GCA_008528875.1 Aulacorthum solani
TAGCTTAAATGTGCTTGATATTAGTTTAGATAGTGATGAACAACCTATTTAGCCGAAAACTTAATTTTATTTTTTAATATCTTTAAATATTTTTAACAAGTCAAACAGGAGGAATAAATTGTGTTGTATTATATATATATTATTTTATAATCATTTTTTCTAATTCAATTTAAAAATATTATAAAGTTTAAAAAAAAAAATGTGTATTGGGTACATATTATATAAACTAAAATAATTATAAGCGGGCCTATCCTACATTTTGATCCTGGGCACGCCTCTGCAAAAAGAGCTTCGAAATTTCATAAAGAGTTAATGGAAGATGCTAATAATCCAAAGCAAATGAAATTAAATTTTCAGCATGCACGTATTCAGCAAGGTAATAACTATTAGGTTATAATAATTAATAGGTATTCATTTTACAATAACTATACTTTCCTTTGCTTATTTTGATACTTGGTTTCATTTTTTAAGTTATTGGACCCTTCGGTACTCAGGCCGACCATGCTTATATAGACACTCGAGTAAGAAGTACCTAAGTACATAACGAATAATTTAAAATTCGATCTCAGTCAGATCCTGAACCATTGTTAAGTTTTTCCGATGTTCGAGGTTATCATAATTATATAATTATTATAATGAAAGCTTAATATTATAAGAATACAAATTTAGGATTTAGAGGGCGTGACAATATAATATAGTATAATATAGGGCGAAGTGCATTAAAATAATTGAAGACAACCATTTTTAAATATAAAAACGTAAAATAGCCACGTGAGGATGTTGATAACATTTCAGGTAATTTAATTGCAATGGCGTCATCTCGAAGCGAGGAGAAAAATAACGGTGTTTTTAGCTTGTAACAGAGACTGCATTATCGTGTTTCAATATGGCAGACGCAAATCTAATAAACAACAGGTTGGATGGAAAATAAATTAAAATACGATTATACTATTATAATATAATATGACAATGACATACCTAACACACCGAATTTTCAAGGCGAAAAACGTCAAGAACCACGCGTCCCATGTCATCGTTGTCGGTGTTATTATTATTATTATTATTATTATACAACCTTCTATTATAGTACCCACAATATCACATACCTGAATGGTGTTATGTATACGGTATATCTACCAAGCGTGTACGATTTATACTTGTAAATCATCGCGCACGCATATTTATTACGGACCGTTGTCGCATCCACCACCAAATACACCCTGACGACCATTAAAATCGGTAACGACGTCGACGACCACGACGACGATGACGTCGACATGGACCCATTATTATACACTGTTCTTCCGACCTAGGACTGTATTACGGCATCAACAGCAGCCGTGGCCGTGTAAACGTTGCCCCGGCAAATTCGTTAATAAATTAAACTACGTTTATGACACACGACGTCGTGCGTCCCACTCTGGGGTGGAGTGTCGATACGACCCTAGTCGGAGACGCATAAATCGAACGGAGGCCTCACACACACACACACACACAGACTGGCAGGACCCAGAGCGAGTTGGGTTGCCGCCGCTGCCGTTACCGCGGGGCGAACACATGGCTCTCGGCACATTATATTATATTATTATTATTATTATTACACTCGCACGTTAAACCATCCTGTAATATTATTATTATTATTATTGTATTTTGTATAATATGACGCACGCAGAGTAATAATATCGTTATTATAATGTACGCGAGTGACTTACTGCGATAAAAAATTGTTACGCTATCGAAAATTCCGTTTAATATAATAATATAATATAGGTGCGTACCTACTACCCACGGTATTTCGTAGCCGTTGTTTTATTCCTTATTTTTTCCTCGCCGACGTGAAATAATTTAATACGTTATGTGCGCGGGCTTTCGCGTGGACTATAAATACTAATAGACCACGTAGCAGTGTACGCGCGCATAAATTAAATACTGCCTCGAAAAAGCATATTATTATTATTACTATATAGAATACTCACATGATACGTGTTATATTATAAATACCTACCATAAAATGTATCCATGGTCGCTTCTTTAATGTCGGAACATTGTCTAATCGTAAAATTCGTGTGTAAAAAAAATAACGTAAAAATATCGATTAATTCGTATCTAGACTGCGCAGTTTGGCTCGGGAACATTAATATTTAGTTACGCCAATGTTAAGTAGAATAGAATATCGCACACAATAGGATCTGACGATCGATCGAAATGCTTTGTTTAAGTACTTGTTTGGTACCGAGTCGGAGTTTGCACGAAACAATAGGTAATACCTGGAGGGAGAGAGAGGTTGTGTGGTCCTTGGTACTTAACTCAATAAGGAATGCCAAAAGTTTTAATTCCAAAATTAATATTTGTCTTAACATCGGCAGAACACCGTTTATAATATGTAGTACTCAAGTGAACATGTGCAAATAAAAATACAAAATGAAATATGTAATTTTTTCATAATTATGTCTCAAGACCAACTTGTACCTACTTGATATTCAATTAGATGAATATTAATTCAGGTTGATAATAATATAATAACTTGCAACCATACAAACACGACGGAATAACAATAATATAATTATTTCTGCTGTCATTCGGTAGGTACCTATATTAATTTCAAAGTCAAGTATACGTAAAATATTTGGATACGCAAGTCAACCGTTTCTTTACAGTTGCCCACGTCCTATTTGAAATAATTTAAACCAATCATATCACCTACATATTGTACAAAAATAACGTGCTTGCTTACACTACCGCGAAAAGTCAGTTATAATTTTGCTGGCATAATAGTTTTAATAAGTAATACTATCATCGGCGCTCGCGGAAACTGAACATTTTAATCGTATATATTATATATTACCGCATAGTTTCATAAAATTACTAGCGATACCGCAGTTACGACTCTCCGTATTTTAATTTGATGGTTTTAATTAATTCACGTTTACGTCGCATTATGTATTTAGGTGGAATACGAGGGGCATAGTTTTGATATGTCAGAATAACGACTGCTTATTTCAAATGCACGATCACGTCGTCGCACTTGCAATGAACTTTATAGACGAAATAATGTTTATGTACAAGTAATCGCGTCCCAACAGGATTGTACGGAGACAATGCAGCTATCTCTTAACATTGTACATTATGTTACTAGAAGCGTAGAATGTAGATTCGTTTAAAAACTTCCCTACCGCCCAAGTATACATTTATAATAATAATATCTAAGATATGAAAAACACTACCAAATAAATAATCAACGTCAAATTACTGCTCACGGCAATGTTGTACCTATGTAACGTTGTCGGATTCTTATAGGTTTTACTTAGTTGAAAAAAATCATTTGTGTGCACTGTGAACCGTAGGTACATTAACTACTACACTGTAGGTCAACGTCAACGTAAATACAATAGGAAATCCTCGGTAAACACAATGTGATCACATGAAACTGCAACGTTCTATAAGACATTATATTTTCAATATTATGGTATGGGTTTAATGTATTGTACTAATAATATTACTACTCGGGTAATATTTCTGTAATAAGATGAATTTTAAAATTATAAATAAATCATAAGTTATTATATGTTATATATTAAGTTAAACGCGTATAAAGATATTTTATCTCTATAAGTGAAATATATTGTTATATGAATACTAGGTATACCATACATCATGATTCATGATAAAACTATTATTTGATATTTTCTAGAATGCATGTTATTTAAATCTATTGTTAATTTTCACTGACATTATTATAATAAAAATAGTAAGCATTTCGCGTTTACTTATAATGATAACTCACGATTGTTTCAACATTATTGTAAAAATAATAATAATTTTGTCCTAATCTATAATATTTTCATGTTTTCAAATTTATATTCCTACCTAAAACTTTTGAAAAATAATTATTAGTTCTTACAATTTTTAGTTTTGAATCGCATGTTAAAAAATAGTGTATAATTATCATCAAAAAAATGAAACAATAACACTTTTACACCTGTGCATCTGTATAGTACATTAGAATTTTGTCTGCTTAACTTACTGTGGGAACTAGATTCAATTAGAATAATATTTATCAATACCTTTGTTCACTTTTAACGGGAAATACTAACAGCAGCAGGCACGTGAGGTTATTCTCTTACCTATATAATTAATTATCATTAATCAACATTTAACATAAATTAAGTTTGTAAGTTTAGGTTTGTAATAAAGAAAATACACTTTACAATAGACACATCACGTTATCTCAAATGAAATAACAACGTTGTTATAAGGTATAGTTAATAAAAATGTTTTATTCCAATCGATTTTTAATTTTTAATGTCTTAATTACATTTTAATACAATGTTAATTATAAAAAGCAAAATTACATAGAGCACTTTAGCTTTGAAGTTCGAAAACACTGTCAGCAATTTGGTATACCAATTATCTGATAAGGTACACTTAGTGTTGAATGTTGATGGTTTGTTAATCATAAGCTAATAAACTATGAACTATACATAATATTATATTTGAAGTATAACGTCGGAGAAATATACTTCGGGATATTTGATTACACTATCTTCAGATGGATGATTAAAACTTGATTTAACCGTTTAGTAGATAAACGAGTTGTATTCTAAATATTTACCTAGTCAATAATTATCAGTTAAGTACCTACGTATTCGTTGGGAATTGAATATTATCTTTGACGTTTTTATTTATGAATTTTCTGGAAAGTTAAATAGGGTAGTAGGATAATATCAATATTTTCAGTAGGCAGTATAATGGCATTACACTGTCTTACGAGTATATGACGCCAATGTAGTAGGTACCAACGACTCTTACGAGTTAAAATAATCAACTAATATGGTAAATTCAATCATTTACGTATTAAATTGTTGGACAATTATTGCTGTTATGAGTTACATTTCTTGATAAAATCATATGAAATTCCTCCAATGCGTTTTACCACCAATTAAGGACTTATAAAATTAAAAAATTAATAATAAAGTTTAAGTCTTAAATAAAACATTGAGTTATTAAAATAATTAAAAAATTAAAACAGAATTCATATATACAAAATAAATATTTTCGAAATGTAAATTTTTTTAACAAATTCTAAGTCAATGTAAGTGGTTATCAATATTTAATTGTGTGACTTGTATTATTTTTTCATTAAATACGTATACTATGCATTTTCTGCTATTGACTGTTAACAGTTGTATACACATTTTGCAATTTGCATATAATAGCAGATAGTTTTAAGACTTACATTTTTAAGATCTTTACTTAAACCAAGTTTACTATAAGATTCGTTATGTGAATGTGCTCTTTTATTTTATTTATGCAAATATTTTGATCAACTTCTCGACAGAATAATATTGCTTTGTACTTTTTCTTTGAATATTGAATGTGCCGTTGTAGATTTCATTTTGCAGGCATTCGTCCAAAACAAGAAAGAGGTGGTTTATATTAGGCAATATTTTTACACATCGTGTAACATAATGTGTGAATTATTTGGTACGGCCTTTACCCTGTCGTGGCTAATCTGTCTCCTTTATTTCAACCATACAAACATTTACCCGTAACACTTTATGCTCAGTAAGATTTATTGGAGTTTTATGTGAAAATGAATGGATCCTTATACTGAAACACAAAACGAAAACATTTCTATATTAGGAGGCCGACCAAATGTATATGGAATGGTGGCACAAGATGTGATTTAAATTTAATTTTTGAATAGCTTTGTGATTGGATATATCTACTCGGAACTTTTAAAGTAATTTGAGAAACACAAAATTTGTTTTTCATATCCGATTTTCGTGCACCAGTTCAAACGGTGGCTTGATTTATTTTTATAAAAAAACTTGATCCCTGTACGATGACAGCACTTTAAAATTTATGATACTAGTGTTGTATGGTTGATAAATTCTTGAGCAATGAGATATTTTTATTCATGTATAAAATATACATTTGATCAAATTTGTATTTTATAAAGGTATGCAATTCGAATAGTGTATTTTGTTACCTCGGAAGTTGAAAACTTCATAAGAATATTAATCAGTTCCACAATTATTTTTTTATTGAATACATTTTTTTTTTAGCAAATGTGTTTCCTTTATTTGAACTTTTTAGTTATTGTCTTATCGATTTCAGATACCAGTAAAAGTAAATTACATTAGGGATGTAGGTTCTTTATTACTCCCTATAGTTGAAATGATATTACCAAGTAGTAGTGAGTGTATTTAGAAAAATTTGTATCTATGCTAGAAAAATAAGTATAATTATTATTTAAAAAACAATTACTCAATCATAAAAATAATCATTTATTAGACCAAATCAGAGTATATTTCCTAATTATTTAAAATAAAATAAAATGTATTTTAAATAATAATATATTGCCGTTGTATTATTGGTTTTACATTTTTACATTGTGTACCAAAAAACATCTGTCATTGAAGACAAGATTAATCATCTAATGATAAAAATATAAAAATAGTTTCGTGTAGTTTTTGTAAATTGGGAGTTACTTTTCTGCATAAAAGTATAACTAGAAGTTTTTACGGTATTCATAGTTAGCCTTTAAAATATTGTATGCGAGAACTCTATTTTAATTTTGAATAAAAAGTGAGTACTTAAATTTTTTTTTGCATGTATTATATAATAGATTCTATTAAATAGAAAAAAAAATATTTACTGAAAATCCAGAAATTAAATATTTAAATTGTCATTTATTGGTTATTATTATCAGAAAATTAATACATCTATAATGATTTTATTTATCTTATAAAAAAAAATTTTTTTTTAGGTTTTGTCATGGATTAGAATGCGTGACTTGCATATACTTACTTCTGGACCACATTTGTTTACTAACGATGGTCGGTTTGGGATTCAACATCCTCTGAGAGATTCGGCTATTTGGAATTTGCAGATCAAAGATGTATCACCTAAGGACATGGGTTCTTATGAATGCCAAGTAAACACTGAGCCAAAAATTAAGTTCCTGGTCAATCTTACTGTTTTTGGTGAGTAGTAAAACAATCAATATTTTAAATCAACACATTATTATGTACATGATATAAATTATCATTTTAGAATTTAAATCAAACTTAAATATTTATAATTTAATAATTTATAATATGTTGATTTTATAATGATTGAGTTTAATATAAATTTATAAAATAAGGGATTGTAACTTAAATTTAAAACTATCTATTTGTGACTTGGATAATAGCTATCATTTTTGTATTGTTGATATAGACTGTAGGATGTCAGTTCACAAACGTTAATACCAACTGACTATAATTAGAAATTCGGAATTTAATATTGTCTACTTAGTTTCAAAAGCAGTCCAAAATTTTCCTGAATAATTAAAAACATATTTAACAAAATAATTGACGTTATTGATATTTTAAAATTATAAATTAATAATACAACGGTTATACCTACTTATTTACTTTATATTTTTAATAATGAAAAATAAAACAATGTAAAAACTAATAAACAACAGAAAATTAAAGGAAATTCCTAAATAATGTAGAAAAAAATTAATATTTATGGCTCATGGGTGATGTCGTTGACGGAAAAAGTCATCGAAAAATACTGTTTTTTAAATGAATATATTGTTTTGAACTTAAACAATGGTTTTATTGGGATTGTTTAAAAAACATAGATATCAATATTTATATAAAAATATTATTTCAGATTATTTTTCTTACAGAATTAATTAAAAATAACATTTTCATTTTAGTGATGAATATGAACATGTTAAGAAATTAAAATAGTGGAAAAATAAGTATAAAAGTTTCAATTAATTTTGATTTTGTATGAATATTCATAGTATTCTAAATTAATAAGAAAAAAAAATACATCAAACACTATAATGTCATAAACTGAGATGAAGAACTAGTCCCCAACTCCCGCTGTTCAGTGGGACGAGTGTTTTATAATTTAGGAGAAATAATAATTAGGTAATGGAATTCGAAAAATGATTTTGAATGATTGAATATAACTTTGAACAAAAATGCTCAAAACTCTATTAAAGACGGATGCTTGCTTCCATTTATTCGTTTATTCGTCTATTGTTTGTTGATTTCCAATGTCATCAAAAACACTACCAAGCAATTCCAAAAAATAATTTCATTAAAGTACAATATTATTTATTTAATTTTCAATCAATAGAAGTGCAGTGTGAATTTTTGTAAAATTTTTACTGGCTCAAAAAGTGCTTACTGAAGATATAATATCACAGAAAATTGTTAAGCTAAATTTTGTTGGCTTCACTTGGAATCCAAAATAAAAATATAAAAAAATGGTAATCTTCAACTCAAATGTAACTAAAAACTTAAATACTTTTTAACTGTACCATTGCTAATCTATTTATTTTCCTAACATTTAATAATATAGAAATAAATACTGTACCTGTACTAATTCTATATTATTTGATAAAGACGTAAATATTTGGTTACAAGTTAGTTTGCCGTTTAATTAATAAGAAAAACAAATAATCAACCAAGATCAAAAACACTCGAGGTTAACACATAATATTAGAATATTTTTATGTTACTTTAGTTGTCATAAATTTGTGACTGGGGCTTTCAGTTAAATAGTTTAATAAATTATAAATATTTAACTATATAATTTAAATAAAACAATGGAGTATGCATAAAAAGAATCACTTAATATCCGTCGATAAATGATAAATTATTGTATTTTCATTAGTTTTATAAATAAAATTAAATTGTACATATTTTACACCATACTTGCTTTTTGGTATGGTTATATCAGTTAAAGGGATTACTTATATTACAATACTTCTTTTAAACACTTAAAAGGTAAAATAACATTTACTTATATCCAATTGAATGTGTATAACTATAAGTGTATAACTAGTATTAAATTAATAAAAAATTACACGCCATGTATCAAACACTTACACTTAAAATAGCCTAAGAAATAAAAAGCGTTCTTAAAAGTACAGAGGCTTACGTTACAAAAATGTAATTTAAACTAAATTTTCAAGAATAGAAATTTGAAACTAATAATACATGAAATTTTCATTAGAGATTTTTTAAGAAATATTATAACTATACTTATATACAATTAAAAAAACATTAACCCTTTTTTACAAACTTATGCATATTTTGACCCAAAATGCGGTTTCTTTATTTATAATGAACCTTACTCAGAATGGTTTTCGAACACGATGACACTTCACTTAAAATTAAAAACTAAAACGTAAATTTAACAAATCTAACCCAAGCGACCTACTAAAAACAATGGTTAATTTTATTTGCAATAGGTCACTGTCCATTGATCCATATTTTATATTCAGAGTAGAGCGATGTATGTATTGATTTCACAATAATGCTTATTTTTTTGTGTTTGTGCACACAATCAATGTAGAAAAAATGCTTCAATCTTCAATTTCGAGAGTGGTTTCTGGTACCAAATTGGATCTATAGTTGGTACTTTGGGATATTGAATGTGAAAATTCCCAATACTTTTCGAATTAATCGGATAACAATAATAATATGGAAAAATGGGTATTTTTGTTCAAAACTTGATTTCGATAAAATCAATTTCATATTTTTACTGTGATTCATAAATTCAATTTTATAGAAATTTTAATTTTTACCAATTATGTATATAATCAATTTCAAAATATTTTAGCTATTTTCATTCATTTTTGATTTCTCATTTTTTTTACTATTTATATACGATTAACTTTAAATACAAATGCAAGATTTGGTTGAATGACATTTCAAGTTAAAATGTTGAAATTTTTTTATATCAATCAAAAAATAATGATGAGGTATTTTCGTATTTTCGTATTTTTTGTTTCACTAAAAATATTTTTGTATAGAATTTTTTCCAACTAAAATTCACTTTAAATTATTTGTAAAAATATTCACTAGCTCCAAGTTCCAATACATTTTTATACAGATTTTCGGTTGTTGATTTAATACATTTTATGTTAGATGAAAAATTAAAATTTATGACATAACTCTTTATGTGTCACTTTGGTTTTATTTAGTTTAGCAACTAACGCACCCATCTTAAGAATACATTTTTCGTTCTTAATTTTGTCTTTATGAAAAAATGCAATTTCATCATCAGGTTCTTCATCAGTAAAAAAACATATTTTCGTTTAATTCTGAGTTTTTTACAAGTTAATTTATTTACGACGATCATTATTTGTGCTTCACTAAAAAATATTTAAAATTTTTTTGTTGACTTTGAATATATTATTATAATGATATACCTACCTAGCCATATGTATAGGAGGGAGTCACATACATACCAAACTAATATTAATTAGAATTATTGATATTTTGAGGTTTTGTCGAACATTTCTATGATGGGCTTCTAAATAATATTTAAAAGATAGAAAAAAATATGATTTTATTTTATTGATTTTGCTGCTCGTTTAATATCATTCAAAATTTAGGATTCTTTTTTGTTTGATTGTAATCAATAGATAAAAACTTCAACATATTATCAGCTATTCTTAATTTTATTTGCATATTGAGTACCGCGATGAACTTGAAACTACGAACATACCTAACGTTTTTATTATTGATGATTTCATCCAACTATTTTGTCATAAAATAATTAAGATAAGTATAAAATATTATTTTTAAAACAAATTAATAATAATTAAAAATGTTGTGTTTTAATTTGGTGCTTTAAAATGTATGTGACTTCTGCATTCTTGTGAATTTACCCACTTTGCCCCTTCTTTGCATGGCCGTGCATATTATGTATACGTAATACGTTTATGGTATATATTTTAGATTCTGAAAGGAATTTATAATTATACAGCTAACACTGGGTTCACATTGATGTGAGTGTTTTTTTTTTAAATATAATTTTTGTGTATGTCAATATGTCATCACCTTTTGGAACATTTAAAATTAAGGGGGGTTTGGATATATAAATACAATTATAGACGATATTTGAAATAAGATTTAAATAAGAATACTTAAATATTTTTGGCAAATTTGAATTCGAAAATTCTTTTTTATAATTACATAATTATAATTATTTCACACATCTAAAGTTACGTCAAGACTTTAGAAAGATAGTATGATTATATTGTACATTTGTACATAGACATATCTATAGAAAACCACCCTATTTGACCTCAAAAGTCTAGTCTATTTGTTTAGATTACTGAACCAATGCTTTAATTGAGGTTGCCAAAGCTTGCACCAGTGAATTTCAGTAACTTCATAACGTCTAATGAAATTGAGTAGTGTACCAGAATTGAAGGCTTTTAATTCAGTCGAAATACTTGAAACTAATTTCCATTTAATTACTGCGATTGGTGTTAAAAAAAAATTGACATGCATTTTAATAAAAAATTATTATAATTATTAAGAATAAAAGTCCATTTAGGTTACATGTGTATTAAAATAATTAAATTGAAATTTTAATTGCACTTTGAATCTAAACATTTGGTATTTTGGTATGTTTATAATTTATTAACAAATAGGTGACTAGCCATTTTAGAACGATTATTTTATTTTTGTAATTACGTTTATAGAAAGTATATTTATATTATATATGTTGTAAAATACATTCCAATTTACAACCTTAAGTTATCAGCAGTTAATTTTTATTGAGGATTTTGAAAACATTTTTTGAAAAAGGTCGTGTTTACGTGACAATACGGTACCTACTATCACGAAATCAATGCCTTTTTTTAATTTTTAACGAAAATATATTAACATGAGTTATTGTATTGCAACTATAATAATAAGATAAATATTGAAAATATATTGACTTTGAATCACTGAAACAAGTATAATTATATTTAGTATTATTATTTAATAGTAAATATTAATAAAAAATAATACTTTTATTCTGTCAAAATAAAATAAAATATTTGATTATAATGATTTGTATTTCATTAAATATTATATTTAATTTATCTTTGCAATTTATTTTAAGAATTCTAATAGTATGCATTTATAAAAAAAATCAAATCAATTTTTTTTTTAATGGTCGTTTGTTGCTAATTTGATGGATTTCATTTGTCATTTACTGTTTATTTGTGAATTGTCCAGATGTTTGTGTTCACATCTTTAGCCATACTTATGCTATTGGTTCGTCACTCAAATTGACAAAAGATAAAATAGACTTAAAATAAAAATATAACTTATAAGTGAATGCCACGTCAGTCTAGTCTTGAAAATTGTATTTAGAACTGTGATAGAATAACACAATGATTGTCAAGAAAAATAAATCTCAATATATTTTACTGAAAGGTTATTTTCTTTTATATTTTTTTCATTGTGATTGATGAGTATATAATGAATTGGTTGTCAAAATTGTAAATATTCATTTCTACGTGTTATAGAAATATAGAATATTGAATTCATCTATTCCGTAGATATAAAATATATTCATATTTTTTAATAGAAATATTTAAAGGTATGTGTAGGTTTAATTCAATTTGTATTGTTGTTTTAGTTGAAATATAATTCCATTCCTTCAATAATTTCATACTTATAGTTTGAAAGCTGAGAATATTAATAGTGATAATTTATTATATAATAATTCGAAATTCAAAATTAAAATTTATAGGTACTATAGAAGTGTGGTATATTGGTTTTTGAAAATTTATAATTGAAATCTCAAATATTTTATTTAGTACATTGAAATTACTCAAACAACATTACGAGATTCATAATAAACTGTAATAAAATTGTGAAATGTGTTATTGTTTGGTACAAATGTGACTACTTAGTACTTACCTACTGATAAATATTTAATAACAATTAATTCGGGTAGATACGTTATCAGGTAGTTAGAGAAATTAAAACACACTATAAATACTATAAATAGGGTCATAAGGAGAGAAAATGATTTATAATGAGGCTCTTAATGTTTAAAAATAAATGAATGCTCATGTTCGTAGAATGTACGAAGTGAATGTCTTAATTGGTTTGATGATAACAATTTCAAAAATAAATTAAAGTTTATACTCAAAATCATGTGTGAAAATAAGCGAATATTATATAAATTTAAAATAAAAATTAAATAATTACGTTATTTTATTGCAGGAATATAAAAAATATAATAAAACTAAATCTTCAATACTTAACGTAAAATATTATACATAAGTGTTAAGTATTAGATAATAGGAAATAATTTAAAAAAACCACAATACGCATAATATATATGGTATTCTAGTATTCACCTAGGTAAAGTAAAGTTTATAATGTTATTATCTGTCTATTAATTTAAAATTCAATAGAAAAATGATCTAAATATTCAATATGGTTGATGCTTGTATTATTTATATAGAGTTATAAATCGTTGTATTGTAGTACTTAGTGGTTTTCAAATGCTTGTTTTAAATAATTTGTGTTAAAGACCGAAACTGTTGTTTTAGTAACGTAAACGATGGTAAACTAAGATTTAAAAAATATTTCATACCAACTGAGAGTGACGTATTTTTAATTACATCAATTCTCATCCTTTTTAAAGTGACGAACTCGAAATCAGATATTCAATAGTTTCGTAACACTTAAAATTATTATTTTTTATGTAAACATGCCATTTTGCAAACGTTTAAGCCTTTAAGGTTATATCATTTGTTGATCATATTCAGGTTGTGAATCACTGTGTTCATCCATTAATATATTTTATATTTAATTTAAACATTTAGTAAACAAAATAAAAAAATGAAACCCATTTTAAATTAACAATAAAAATATAAACAAACTCACACACGGACACCTCATG